>JAJOOH010001545.1:0-37687 GCA_029582605.1 Solanum gracilifrons
ATTTTTATATTAAAAAAAAAAAAAAAATTGAACTCAAAAAAGGAAGTCAACAAGTACACCACGATTGAGTCCAAAATACAAACAAGGACCTGCTAATGGGTTAATTATATAAGAGGTCATTTTAATAACATTTAATACCATTTTTTTCGCTTTTTTGATTAAATACGAATACATTATACCCTCGATGTACATATGAGCTAATTGGAAATGACTTTTAACTTGAGACTAAAATAACGCAATTGCTGAAATAATCAACAAATTAGCCAATTAAGGAACTACTCATCGAGAGGTAGCCATAATGCTAGGCATTATACAATGTGTTATTTAACTTAGCTTCAGTTAATATTAATGTCCTTCAATTTTGAATGTATCATAAGCATTTAAATTTGTATAAAATTAAACAAGTAATCACATGTATCTTACATGACATTTATAATAGGCGTCTTATATGGCATAAAAACAAATTAGTTTTGTATCTCATGCGAATTGTCATGTAGGATGTGTGTGTCTACTTGTTCAACTTTATACAAGTTTAAGTATATCACTTGTGCACACTCAAAGTTGAAGGGCATAGATGTCAACTGAAGTCAAGTCAAATGACATATTTATATATTATGCCTAACTTTGAACTTTAAATGATTAGCATACATATATACTACCTAGTTTCTTGAAATTAATTGGTGCATTTTTGTTCTTATGAAATTATTATTACATAAATCTTTATATATAGTTTATTGTTAGAAATCCATTATTTTGAATTTGAAAGAATATCGTATTAGGAACGAGATTGGTGCACCAGTTAATAACAACGGAAGATCAATGAAATCCTTTTGAAGAATTGCTTCAAGCCAAATTATGAATCTCTAGGAAATAATGTAATTGATTCACAAACTAAGTGTCAATTTGTTAGTAGATGTTTATCTGAAGAAAGAAATGTGTATTCCTCTTTCAACCCTTTAGTTTTCTGTTTCTACGTTCTCTTTTCTCTTATTTCCTCTCTCCTGATAAGAGTAAAAAACAATCTTAAAATAGGGAGTGAAAGTGGTTCATCAATTACCCCGTAAATGTTCCTACTTCTTTTTTCAAAATTATATTTATCTTTATTTCAGAAAGTTTATCGGGTTGGGTCGGATCCACATGGGCGACCCATGACCCAAAACTTATATCTCCCGCTCTTCGCACATGGTGTAGAAGACCCAAGTTAATACAACATCAACTAGACACATAAATCATACTATTAATAGTTCGTGCGACTCTTGAGCATCAAGAGCTTACCTATAGGATTTTACTAGCTCTACACAAGAATTCAATCTCATTTGGAAATAATTCACTACTACTATGAGGATATCATTACTCACAATACCCCAGACTTCATTCGCTACTTCAATAGTTACTTATTCGATCCATCATCCTCTTAAAGAGGTGAACTCGAGTTAATGTTTAACTTTATATACACAATTACACTCGACTATAATAGTCGTCTTGTGTATACAAGTTAAATTGTTCATTTTAATCATCCTCCCTTTCTAGTCGAATCTATATATTCCATATCAACAGCTTTCCTAGACATGCACTACATTGCCAAATCACTCATGGATATTAGTAACATGCTAAAGTAGCAACACCGATCGAAACTTCAAGAAACAGTAAAAGGTCAAAAGGTATTTCAATGAAAAGTTAATATAACTTTTCGAGGTCTCACACAGTGAAGAAGAAGGGAACCATTCATTCATTAACCCATTGATCGCTTAACACTCGTGGTTTGAGACACATTATACGATGTTTACACCTTATATTGGTGCACGTATCTCATGCTTTCAATTATTCAACATCATACAAACTTTGGTCTAAACACCTCTAGGTGTTTAACTCGAGTTTCTCTCTTTAGTGATCCTCAAACTCATTTTCTTAGAGAGACTCTTGTCTGGTTTATAAAATAAGTCATAATATGGTAGTGAAAATCATTTTTTCATGTTCTTTGACGTAAGATGCAATTGCTCGTATGAGAGAGCCAATCTCGAGACTTGTCTAACACACTCTTTATTTTTAAAACATTATAACATGCATATGAGATATGAATATAAATTCAATAGTCTTATGTTGATGATAAAATGACAACAACTAAGTTGTTTTACAATACATAAAAATTATCATATCTTACGCAAACCTAGAACCTTAACATGTTTCTCAAATATCATTTCACGTGTAGGAATGTATTGTAAATTTATTTCTCCAATTGGTAATATGTCTCTCACAAAGTTATACCTGATGTCAATGTGTTTGCTCTTGTTGTGATACTTAGGATCCTTCGTGTATGCAATAGCCGCTTGACTGTCACAATATCGAATCATGGGGCCTTTAGAATTCTTTGCAATATTCAAATGCTCAAAGAATATCTTTAACCAAACAGCTTCTTGTACCGCAGACGCACAAACCACAAATTCAAATTCCATGGTTAAGAGAGTTGTGCAAGTTTATTTCTTACTTTTCCATGAAATAGCACCATCATTAAGTAAGAAAGCATAATCAGATGCTGATTTTCTATCATTCCAGTCACCAGCCCAATCAACATCTATATAACCTTTTATGAATCAATCAGATGCACTATAACATAGTGAATGATCTGCAGTTCCCTTCAAGTATCATAATATTCTCTTTTCTTCTTTTCAATGATATCTTCCAAGATTGGATTGATATCGGTTAATCAGAGTTATGGAATGACAAATGTCTGGGTGATTACACATCATATCATACATCAAACTCTCGACAACACTAGAATACGAAACTCGGGACACGACTTCCTTTTTTCACTCTTTGGACACATTTCAAGTGTTAAAGTTTCACCTCTTGCTATAGGAGTATCCATGAATTTGCAACTATTCATTCGAAAGCATTCCAATATTTTCTTTATGTAAGTTTCTTGAGATAAACTCAACAATTTCTTGGAACGCTTTATTTGGATCTTAACACTCAATATATGGTCCGCTTTGATGAGTCCACAAATTGGACTCATTTAGGGCTTTATTTTGATAGAAATAGTGTCCTCAAATGCTTATTTTGTCTCAATATCTGATGAAAACTCTTAAGTTTCAAGTATTTGAAGTTTTAGTGGAAGCATGGACACTTAGGCACAAAATGGAACAAAGAGGCTGAAAAGAACGAAGAAGCTGAAGCCTGAGCCTCGCCAAGCACACTTCGCGATTCGCCGAAGGGACGCACTCCGCCCTTTGTTCCAGTACGCGAAGCCCTGAAGGAGAAGGATCAAAAAGGCGATGAAAGGAGCAGTCGGCACTTCGCCGAATAGTTTCGCGAAGCAGTACTATGCCGCCCAATGGTCCAGAACGTGAAGATGCTGAAGGAAAGCACGAAACGGCGATGAGACAGAAGAAGGGAAAGTCGCCGAGTTATTCGGAGGCCTCGACTAACCTCGCCGAACGATCCGCCAACACTAATTTCTGAAGTCTATAAATACTAAAATCTTTATTAATTTTAGGGGAGTTGAATTATTATTATAATTTTTACAATAGAATAATACTTTTTAGGGATATTTTCTCTCAAGTTTGGAGAGGGTGTTTTGGGAGACTTAAAGAAAGAAGAATTGCATCATCCCCAAGTTAGAAGTGGGTCTTCTCCATTCTTGTTCCTTTGCTTAAATCAAGGTTTAATTCCTTATACCCATTTGATTTTAGTATAATTTTAGGTGTATTTTGTTATTTCTTGATGTGTGGCTAAAAACCCCTATTATTGGGGTGTGATTTAGCAAATATGTGTTGATATTATTGTTAGGTCTTGTTTGCTGATAGGTTAGATGTATTTTAAAGGTGATTTCACCTAGTGGTTGTGGTTTAATTTAATGGCTTTGTAGTTGCAAATACAAAATCACCCATTTGTTTTCGGCTTGCTCCAGAGAGAGGTTGTGAAACCAAGACCGCTAGAATGATGGCCTAAGGAGTGGGTCGACATGAGGTTCAGCCAAGAGGGTAAGCCCTAGTCCCATATCCTAACACTCAGCTCAAGAGAGTGAGTGGGGTAAGGCAAAGGCTGGCCTTCATGCGGCGAATGGGTGTCCGAGAGGAACCCATTTGAAACGGGGTAAGTTTCCCGAGGGAACTTATTTCCATCTAAAGCTTAGTCTAGTCACTATTATCTTGCAAATTTCCTATCGAAAACATGTACCCAACTATTTATCTCAACTTGTATTGCGGTGACACCCCAAGAACCTTTCCCCATACTTGATTTTCTTGTTGTTTTTGTTGTTTTTACTACTTGTGACAAACCCCCATTTGATATTTGACACTTTTGTGTCACCCCCTTTAATTTACTATGTTTTTGTTCTTTAATGTCTTTAGCTACGACTAGTTAGAGCTAAATTTATTTTTCTATCAATTCTCAAAACCACTCCCTTGGGACACGACCCCAACCTTTAGTTGGGTTACTATATTATCGATGATTGTAGACACTCGTACCGTAGGTTAGTGTCGTTGGTCACGATAAGCATCACGCTTCACCTGAATTTTTCATATCAAAGGATTTTGAAAGGCACGACTTGACGGTTTTCACATACTCCAAATTATTTCCAATTAATAAAATATCATCTACGTAAAGAGAAAGAATTACAAATTTACCATTGGACTTTTTTTACATAGATGCAATGGTCTTCATCGATCATGATGAAATCAAATGATATTACCTCCTTATGAAATCTCAGGTACCACTGTTTTGAAGATTGCTTTAGGCCATAGATTGATCTTTTGAATTTACATTCTTTCCTTGGCCTTTAACAACAAAATCTACCGGTTGTTCCACGTAGATTTCATCTTTAATTCTTCATTGAGAAAAGCGGACTTCATGTCCATTTGATGTAATTCTATATCTAAATGTGCAACAATAGCTTAAAGTAATCGTATGGAGGTAAACTTCATAACTGCTGAAAAGTTTTCTCATAGTCTATTCCAACTTCTTGAGTAAAACCTTTTTCCACCAATTGTGCTTTGTGTCATTCTATTGACTTATCAGATTTGCGTTTAACTTTGAGAATCTATTTATTCTCAACAACTTTACGTTCTTTAAGAAGGTCAACTAGATCTCAGACTTTGTTGGTTTCATAGACTTTAATTCTTATTTCATCGTTTTTACCCATCCATCCCTTTTAGGGTTCGATAAGGCCTCAGTTACAGAATTAGGTTCATCCAATACTATAGGAGATACCAAGAAAGCATAATCCTCAATCTCATAAGATCGTTTAGGTACACTTTTTCTTGCACTCTTATGTAATTGAAGTTTAGATTCATCTATGAGATTTAGAGATTCATAACCCCCACTTGGATCAAGAATCATTTCTTGATCCACTGAATATTGAGTATGTCTGACAACATTACCTGATCTTCTTAATTCAACATTTCGTAGAGAGGCTCAACTTCTCTATTTCACCCTTTTTGAGAAAATTATTTTCTGAAAACCTGAAACCTTGTGATACAATTTCAGTAATACTTTCAAGAACGAGATTTGTGCACCTGTTAACAATAGTGGAAGATCAAAGAAATTCTTTTGAAGAATTTCTCCAAGCCAAACTTTGAATCTCCAGGAAACAAAGTAATTGATTCACAAACTAAGTGTCAATTTGTTAGTAGATGTTTATCTGAAGAGAGAAATTTTAATTCCTCTTTAAACCCTTTCGTTTTCTATTTCTATGTTCTCTCTTTCGTTTTTTTTCTTCTCTCTTGATAAGAGTGAAAAACAATCTTAAAATAAGGAGTGAAAGTGGTTCAACAGTTACCCCGTAACTGTTCCTACTCTTCTTTTTTTTTAAATGTATTTATCTATATTTCAGAAACTTTACCGGGTTGGGTCGGATCGAATCAGATCGACATAGGCGACCCATGACCCAAAACTTAAAGAATTAGTTTATTTTCCATTTACTTATACATGAGTACTTATATCTATTTATATACATGCTTTCTAGGTTCAATGAGTCATTTTGAAGAAGAATGTATTTATCAATTATGACATTTACGATGATAAATTTTGAAGTGATTTCTCAACCTGTGAATATGATTGTCATTCACCATTATGAAATATACTTGAAGATATTTGAATAAGATGGTCTCTACATTCTACTATCTATAACTCTTGTCTGTATTTCTTGTTCTATATTACTCAACTTTTATAACATGTTGTCAGCATAAAATTCATAAATTAAAGATAAAGTCAACTCGACAATTAGATCATGGAGGTGGTGAGTTTCTCTTATTTGTTGGTGGTTGATTTATAAAATTTTATTTCTCTGAATATAACTTGTTGTCAGTACTGCTGACCATCTTTCACCACTTAAGCACATATAAGAAGGCTAATGCCTCTACTATATCTAGCCTTAATTAATCGCTAATTGTTCTCATGGATTTTGAATTACAAAATTGATCATTCTAAATTATTTTAACTGTCAATGGTAGAATTTTTTTAAATGGAGTATATTATTTTCTATTGCATAAATTTAGATGAATGGTTTCGTAAATCTCTTATTATCAGCAGGCTACCAATACTCTCTCCGTTCATTTTTACTTGTCACTGTTTGACTTGACACACCCATTAAGAAAATAATTATTTATGTCACGCCCTGATCCTACACCCTGGACGTGGCCGGCACTCGAGAACCATTGTTGATCCCCAAGCGAACCCTTGGTCTGGGTCACTACTCAGCGGAAGAATTACTCAAGAATATAGGAACTTCAAAATCAACCTCAAGAACGAATTCATGGATACAAGTTTACATGATTGGCGTGAGGGCGAACAAACCCAACACTATGAAAGCTTACATACCTTGAAAGAACTAAGTTCTTTGGTGAAAATCCTCAAACTCGAATGAACGCTTGAACTTTCTTCTTTCTCTCCTCTTGAACTCTTCTCAAAAACCCTAAGTGTGTTTTGGAATTGCTAAAACTGACTCCAATCAGTTTAGACCCCTAAAAAATTAACAAAAATGAGCTAGTCTAGTGGTGGTAAGGAAATGACCAAAATACCCATCCTTAAAATGGATGAACTGCCTTACCTAGACAGGCTGCACTCAAACAGGCATATCTCATTCATCCCAACTCAAAATTTAGCAAACTCGGCGGCGTTGGAAAGAGGACTCAAAGACCTTCGATTTGATACCTCATGGGTCACCTAACTCATCATGTGCTGAAAGTTATGGTCGTTGGAATTTGACCCAAAACTCACAAATTTGAAGATTCAATTGTACCAATTTCAATTTAGCTCTTTCTAATTTAGCTTTTTCTAAATTTAGCTCTTTCTAAAACCGAGGTGTTACAATTAATATAGGTAGTTTACCATACTATCCGTACTAATTAATGTTTAGTATTGGATCTTCAAAAAATATATGGAGAATAATATTTAATGTTAAGGGTAAAACTTAGAAAAAATAATTGTTATTGCTATGTCAAAAGTAACACGTAAAAATGAAAATCTATTATAGGAATAAGTGACAAGTAAATGTAATCGAAGTGAGTAACATGTTTTCCCTTTTTCCTCTCTTTGACCTTTTAAAAAAAGAAAGTTTGTAACTATAAAGATCGTAATATTTTAATGATTCAAAAATGAATTACGGCGCACTTTGGTCTATTACATCATTTGTTGAGGGTGAGACAATGAATTTAATGTAAATTTCTATGACCCGCGTAATTATATTTTAGTTTGATAATTAATATAAGTTAAATCCTAAAGATAAGAGAGTTACCTAGTTGTAACATCTCGCAATTTGAAATAACTAGGAAGAAGGCAATAATTGGAAATAGTCATTTTTGGAAAGAATGAAAATCTGGAAATTTTGATAAGTTAGAATAAGTTGAGTTTTGGTCAACTTCAAATATACATAACTCCTATATCAGGATGATTTATGTTTATTTCCAGATATGGTTGGAAATCTCTTGGAATGATCTTTCCAACGCCGCCGAGTTTGCGTGATTCCGAGTTCGTATGACTAAGTTATTCCCTTTGGAAGTTGGGTTGTTGGGTTAAGGAAAGTCTAATCCGGATTTTGGCAGGGTAATTTATTCTTTTCCTTACCTAATTATTCTAATTTGTTTTTAGGAGTTTAATTGGGGTAAAGTCAGATTTTAGTCAGTTTTAGAAAAGTGAATTTTACGCTAGGGCTTGGAGAAGAGGAGAAAAGACGAGAAAAGAGAAGAACGTTTAAGATTCATCGATTTCGTCAAGGATAGCTTGTGGATTTCGTCGGGGGTGATCCCTAAAAGGTATGTGACATCACATAGCATTGGGTTAGTTCACCCACATGCTAACCATGATTAAATTCAGCGAATTTAAGTCTTTGAAAGTTTAGAAATTGGGTTCTTGATGAACATTGTTGAAAGTTTCGTTTGAATTTCTTGTGGGTTGTGTTGTTGGAGTTTCTTGCGATTTGATTCATGTTTCTGGGTGAAATTTCAGTTTGAATCTATCATATATTGAGGGTATAAATGATTCTAAGTGTTCGGGGAAGGAACCATTGAAGTTTAGAGGTTTTAGAGATGAAAAACGGAGAAGAAAAGTCGTCAAACACCTGGGGATAAGGGTGGGGAGTTGCGCCAACCAGTGCACCCCAAAAGGGTCTCTGAATCTTCACCCTTGGGGCACCACGCCAGCCAGTGCACCTCAGACCAGTCCCTGAATTTTGAGGGCTGGCGCCTCGCGCCTCTCAGAGCGCCAGGGACGCCAGTTCTCCCGATTTCTTCCCCACCTTTTCGTACTTGTTCCTTAGCAATGTACCTATGTTTTCTAGTTGATTCCAACACTCTAAGGTACATCCAAACATCATGAAATCATCCATAAACATGAGATCATGAACCTTGAATCCATAATACAATTCAGGGAAAGTTAAGATCAAAGTCAAGAGAAGTTAAGAGTCAAGTCTAGAAGTTAAGAAGCAAGTCAAAGCAAAGTTTATAAAGTTTTCAAAAGTCTTTAACAAACATTTTAACCTTGTTTTAAGACTCAAGTTTCAAGTTAATCAAAGAGTAAAGAGTTGAGTTCATTTCTCAAAAAGCTATAAGGGAACTAAGTATTCCCAAGAGTTTTAAATGTTTTCACATTTGAATAAGAAAGGGAAACATAGATTTCTAAGAGAGCTTTTAAGCTAAAATTTTGAGTAATTATCTCAAACAAAAGAAAGAAGTTTTGATTTTTAAATCATATGAGTTAAGTATATTTTGGGAGTAGTATTGAGCACCGATATGGGAATGTGAATTTATATTAACTCAAGTCTCCAAAAACCATGTAGCCATCATGGGTAGTAAAGGATCATACCTTTTAGATGACTCCTTAAGATGCTTTTAGCATAGACTAGTGAATCCACTAAGTTAAGCGTTCTATATGATGGCAAAGTATAGGACAGTTCTAGCAGCGTGGGAAAGACGTTGTATCACCACTTAGGCTCATAGTGGTGGTTGTCGGTTAGAGAATCTCCCACAGAAACTATATTACTTTGTTATATGAGTAAAGTTGAGTTTGTTATTGCATTTTCTTTGATGAACTAAGTTGCTTTTACTGTTTTATAAAGCCTTTCATATATTGCATGTGTCTTATTGCTTTATTATGAGTTGAATTATTCATGAGTTGAGAAAAGCCAAGGTAAGTGTTTCTTCAGAATCTTTTCAAGCATATGAATTGTTTAGCTTTCCAACTCGCATACTACTGATGTCAGTTGGCCTGCATCTTATTATGATGCAGACGCAGGTAACCAGGATCAGCATCCAGCGCCTCGTTGATCCAGTTTGAGCACTCAGAGTCTTGTGGTGAGCCTTCTTGCTTCCGGAGGGTCCCTTTTATTGCTTTCAGTTTTATTATTAGCTCATTAGGATGTCGTGGGCCTATCCCGACATCCATCTCAGTTGTTTAGAGGCTTCATAGACAGGCAGCCAGTTAGTTAAATTCATTTGTCACTACTTTATTATTGGCTTATGTTTTTGAGACTTAAGGTTTCCATTTTGGCTAAGTTTGAATGTTTATTTAAAAACATTCTAAGTTATTTCATCAGTTCCTTTTAAGACTATTTCTTGTGTTTAAGTCTTCCACTGAGTAAGTAAGCCAGGCCGAGGGTTCGCTTGGGGCCAGCAATAGTTCTCAAATGCCAGCCACGTCCATGATGTAGGCTCAGGGCGTGACACTAGTAACTTTAAACCACCCATAAAGGTGGGAAAGGGAAGTTACCTAATAACTTCCAACTACCCATAAAGGTGGGAGTTACCAGGTAATTTTAAAACTACCCACCATCTCCACAACTCACGATGACGGAAAGTGGAAATAACGTTCAAAAACTCTCTAGATTAAAAGGGTCCTCTCTCTGCCATAAAGTATAGTTTTATCCATCAAATTTATTCATAAAGTGTAAGTCAAGGGAGAGAAACAAATTCTGAAGAATAATAGAGAAAAGGCTTCCGCTCAATCCAAGCAAGATTACAGAAGAACACTATGGCTGATTTGGATATGTATTATTGATTGAAGTGTGTGGGTGTGTGTGCGTGGTGTGCGTGCGTGCGTGTGAGTGTTCTACAGACGTTTCTTATTTTAATTACTATTTAAGAAAATCAACACTAATTGAATGGTGAATTAATTATTCCTAAATTTATATTTCTCATAGAAGTATAAATATCTCTCACAATTATATTTATATATTATTACTGAAATTGAAAAATTAAATGCACTCCTCTTGGTTATACAATTTAATTGCCAAAATAGTAATATTTAAGAACAAGAAATATGTACTTGAACTAAAACACATTCTTCTAAGTAAGTCTCTTTCGATTACCTTGTTATAACTAATTATTACACTATTCGCCTCTCTCGATTATATATAAGTGTAGATTTAATTATAACATAAAATAGATAGATGTCACTAAAATATTAACAATATATCAATGCTTCAATTAACGGTATTACTTCTTCCGCTTCTCTAGGTTATAGAATTAGTAATATGTTTATACGTAGTAAACAATAGATATATGTGTAACACCCCAGAAATTTTTTCGAACTAAGACTCGAACCGTTCTTTGTAGTGAGTGAGATTTTACCAAGAAATTAAAAATTTCTTAAGTGTTAAGGTCACTAGATGTAGCACCTTGAGTTCCAAAAAGAATTAAATTGGAAATAGCAAAATCTGAAATTTTACAAGTTATGCTTAAGTTATGAGTTTTGGGTCAACTTGAAATAATCATAACTCCTAGCACAACATGGGTTAGATGTGCTACAAGATACCGTAGGAAATACCTTTGAATTATCTTCCCAACGCCACTAAGTTTGCTAAGTTTCGAGGTCGGATGAGTGAGATATGGCGTTTTGAAGTTAGGCTGTCCAGTAAAGGAAAGTTAGCTGAAAATAGTAAGGGGTATTTTGGTCTTTTCCTTACCAAATCAGATTTGATTCGTTTTTAGTAATATTTTAGGAGTCTAATCTGATTAGGTTAAGTTTTATAATCCTAATATACGCCTAGGGTTTTAGTTGAGAGTTCAAGAAGAGAAAAAGAAGAGAGAAGAGGAGAAAAGAGGAAAGGATGAAGGCGTTCGTCGACGTTCTTGAGTTTAGTTGCGGATTTTCGCCATGGGTTTGATCCCTAAGAGGTATGTAAGCTTCCATAGTGTTGGGTTCTTTCACCCACACGCCAATCATGATTTATTCAGCGTAATTTTGCTCTTGAAATTTAAGGATTTAAGTTCTCGATGAGTTCTTGATAAGTGTACTCCAAGTTTCATTAAGTTTTGATGTAAGATTTTACTTGGGTCAAATTCAAACAATCATATCTCTTAGAATATAAAGAGTTACGTGAGACATAACCTATCCAATTAAAGGTATTTGAATCTACTTTCCAACGCCACCAATTTCGCGTCAATCCAATTTCTGAGTAAAAAGTTATGACTATTTTAGTAACCTATACAGTGTTGTTACGAATTAGCCGACGGGAAAATATTAAAAAGAGTCGTTTTTGTCTTTTTACCTCCAAGAAAACCACAAACGAATTTTCTTGACTGATAAAAGGATCAAAACAATCAGATTTTCATCTTCACTAATGAAAATCATAATTCTTGGCCATAGAGATTTCAAGAATCTCAAGAAAGGTTTTCTTGATTGTTTACCTTCAAGCTAGAGTTTCAAGGCTTCTAATCAAGTTCTTCTTCAAGATTCTTCAAGATTCTTCAAGAATATTGTTCTTCTAGGTACGTAAGGCTATCATAGTGTTGGACTAGTTCATCCTTACGCCCTACATCTACTTTCAGATCAGTAAAAGAGTAATCTAGGATACTTTCCCTAGATTTGAGTATTCTTGAGATACGTTGATTTTCAGTTCTTGAATTCATGTTTCTTTTAAAAGTTATATTCCTAATTATCGAATAGCTATATTGTCATTGAAATCCTTCATATCATGAATCATAACTCTTGAATTCATAATTCAAATTCAAGAGAGAGTTAAGAGTAGAGTCCCAGAAAGTTTTGAGTTCAATTGTGAATCCTTTGAGATCTATAATCGATTTGAGTTAAGATTTTGAGAAAGTAAGTATGAGAATGAGAAGAGTTGTACATGAGTTCCTTATTGATATTTTGACCCTTGAGTCGAGTCGTCCATGCACATAAACTCCGCATGCACGTCGTAAGTTGAGCATCCTTCAGAGAAATGGCATCTTCAAGTTCTAAGCCTTTAAGAGTTGAGTTCCTAATCCATTTTGAGAAATATCTTTTAGTACTTGAGTTGAATATTTCATGCCCATAATTCTGCATGAACATTATAAGTCAAACAATCTTGAGATGAGAAGTATCTTTGAGTCCTTGAGTTGAGTAGTTCATGCTCATAATTCCTCATGAACCCTCTAAGTTGAGCATTCTTGAGATTAGTAGTATCATTGAAGTTCTTGAGTTCCAAGTATTTGAGGTTATCTATGGTTATTGAAAACCTTACATTGAGTCGTTCTAGTCCATATTTCAGCATGAACCCTATTTCAAGAAGTCTTTGTTTTTACAAATTGCTTTAAAGACTTGAGCACTGAGTTGAGAAAGACTAAAGTTGAAGTTCTGTTCTTCTTCAAAGAAGTATATGGGAACTAAATATTTCCAAAGAGATTTAAAATGTTTTCACATTTAAATAAGAACGGAAACTAAGATTTCCAAAGGGCTTTCGGGCTAGTTTTCAGAAAAAAGAAATCGCTTTCTAAATAAAGCAAGAGAGGAAACTGAGATTTCCAAGATAGCCTTTGGGCTAAGTTTTGAACACTAATCTCAAATCACAGAAGAAGTATGTTTTTAAAACATAAGAGCTAGTATATTTTGGGAGTAGTATTGAGCACCGATTTGGGGGAGAGTTCAAACAACTCACAGCCCCCATAAACCATGTAGCCATTATGGGTAGAAAAGGATCATACTTTTTAGATGAACCTTTTTCACATAGACTAGTGGATCCATTAGTAGTTGAGGTTTTATACCTTTGGCCGGGTATAGGATGCGCTGGCAGCGTGAGGTAGATCGTTGTATCATCATTATAGTTCTTATGTGATGGTTGTCGGTAAGAGAAACTCCCACAGAAGTTATTGTATTCTTATATACATCAGTTAATTGTATTTTAATCTACATTTAGAGTTATGTTGTATCCTTGTTATATACACAGAGTTGACATCATATTTTTAAACAACTTTTCTATATATTGCACTTGTTTTAAACTGCTTTATATTGAAATAAGTTCAGTTAAGTATCAGGAGTTGAGTATTTAGAGTTGAGTATCTTGAGTTGATTTGTGCTTCAGTGAGTCGAGTATCATATATTTGAAGTTGAGTATCTAACCCTTGAGTTGAGTATTTTATTCTTAAGTTGAGTTGAGTTGAGTTGAGTGAGTTTGAAAAGAGGTAAGTATGTTTCCTTTTTATCAAGTTCAAGCTTATGCTATGCTTTAGAATTCCCCTTACATGCTCGTACATTCCACGTACAGAGCCATTTGGCCTGCAGCTTCTCATGATGCAGACACAGGTATTCAGGATCATCAACAGGAGCTTCGTTGATACATCCGAGAGTTCGAGTTAGCTATGGTGAGCCTCCTTGCTTTCGGAGGATTTCATTTACTTTTCAGTTCAGTCAGGATGTCGTGGGTCTTGTCCCGACTTCCATCGTTATCAGTTAGAGGCTTCATAGATAGTCAGTATAGTTGAGAAGTCTGTATTATTTATTTTATTAAATGTTTTAGAGACTTAAGTTGCTTATTTTATGGCGAGTTGAATATATTACTTTATTATAAGTTGTTCATTTGAGTTGAAGTTTTGAAAAGTTGAGTTTATTGAATTTTATTCAGTTTTAAGCTTTTGCATGCTTAAGTTAGGCTTCCGCTTGTAGTCAGCCAGGATGAGGGTTCGTTTGGGGACCAGCAATGATTCTTAAGTGTCGGCCACGTCCAGAGTGTAGACTCGGGTCGTGACAATATGTTAATAATAAATAAAATAATATATAACTATAAAATAAATAGAAATTAAATCTATAGCTTAAGCTCACACACATAAAATTTAGAAATAATACTTACTATTATATAGAAATATCATGATCCGTCAGTTTCTCAACACAAAAGAAAATTACTCCATAATAGAAATGGTATCACTAACGAAAATATTATTCTCCATTAAATAAGAAAATAGAAGAAATATTCAAGAAGAATAATCTCACTATTTAATTAAAAGGAGGAACTAGAATAATTTTCAAAATCAGATAATTAAAAAATAGTACAAGAAGAACTTAAAGAAATATATGGATTGTTTTGTTTCTGCCCCTCTCTACTGCTTTAGCAACTTATTCCTCGTGTTATTTATAGTCATCCTCTGAAGATTGGAATCACCTTTTTCTCTTAATTGTCCACTTGCAAGTTGAAATTTTTGACAAAACTAATATGGTAAGTCCAATGCAGTCCAACATTTGATAAATTTTTCTTTCTAACTTGTCTTTTGCTTTGTTTTTCACTTTGGTGGCTACCATGCTACTACATTTTTCAACTTTTGTTTTCCATATTTGCTGCATCTTTCTTTAATTTATTTCTTTCTTATTTGTTCTTCTTTCCATTTTTAGCTTGTGGGTTCCACACAAAGAAAAATATGTGTCCAACTCTTTTCCATATTTGCAAAATTTCTCGTTCCTCTCTTTCATAATTCTTTAATATTTTCATTTGTGTTGGATAATTTCTTGTAAATCAGCACTTGTGTTTCTTTTGCCACATATCTACTTAGTTGATGTTTTCTTATTGTAATGCACCATTTTCTGCAAAGAAAGTTAAAAATATTAGTATTAAAATTAAATAATAACTTAGTATATATATGTTATTTTTCTCTTATTAGTATGTGTGTGTGAAAATCATATAGTTCTACGATCATGAATTATTGATAGGATTTCTGAATGTTTAGATTGCTTATGTTTTCACTATCTTTTAAATCTTTACAGTATTAGAGCCAAATTTAAAAACTAGTGGTTTTTCACTAATACTAATGTTTCTCCTAATTTTGTGAACCCTAATTATGTAAATTAGGAATTAAAACTATCTATTAGTAGTTTACTATGATTTGTTGCCTACACTATTTCGGTATGATTTGGTGTTTTAAAGAAACTTTGTATTTACTTGAATAATTTTATATCTTCATGAAGTTTGACAGTAAAGTGTTTAGTATTAAGGAAAATAATTATTCATTTTTATGATATATTTTATTTTTGAAATTATATATAGGTGATTTGTTAATCACCAAAGTGGTCGAATCTTTATGAAGAATTAATTCTAAAATAATGATTAAAATTATATTCAATTACTCATTAATTTTGATGTCTATACCCGATATAACTCTTATGGGTAAATTGAAGTTTTGGTTATAAGATATTTATGGATCACCCAAAGGTTGATTATTTATTTTTAGAACCATTTAACATTAAGAAAATAATTTAGATGAGTCTTTAGTTTTATTTATTTATTCCAAGAGAATAAATATTATTAATTGACACATTAAAAATTATTGAATTAGGTTGAACTCACATTTAAGCATCATTATGTCTAAAGTTGTATTTTAATGTTTCGCCCAAAGGAGGACATCAATATACATTTAAAAATTCATAACCATTTCTAAATCTAATAATATGTGTTAAACTCATAACTCAAAGTAATAACAAATGAGTATGTTCTATTTGCACCATTTGCTCTTCATTCGCACTCTGCCTCTGTTACGACCTTTGACGGTCTTAACTTTTCAGACTGGTATGAATAGATCAAATTCCATCTTGGAGTTCCATATCTTGATGTGATGACCAACTAAACATAACATGAAAATTGATGATCTGATCTAAAAACATAGTACAAGGTCATGGAATATCTGAAAATCATAACATATGTGGAAGATATCGTTAACCGGCATAAACAATGTGAGCTACAACATGAAGTTCAGTGTTCTGCTCCCACAACGAAAATAAAGTGTCCTACTAGCCAAAGTAAGGACTATGAGTCTAAGCTAAAGTAGATCCACTAGCTAAAGTATGTAAAGCTAAGTTATACGGTGGCACATAGTTCTTGGACAGAGGGATTGCTTCTAAAGGTCCCATGCCTCTACTAACCAGTGGCCTTTCATCCCTAGGTTTACTCGGTTCTAAGTGAACTCTCAACGGAAACATGCATAATCTTAGAATTCGTAAGAATTTGGTAATACTAAACCATTCATGAAAAATCTAATAATTTGAGTAGCTCATTAAAATCATGATAATATAACATAATCTGAGAGACTTTATCTAAAAGTATCTAAATCATGATAATCATATAAACCGGATGATACTATATTTGAAAGCATCCTTAATCCATCAAAATCTGAGTTCAAAAAGCTTGCATGTGAAAATAGCATAATTGTGATCATAAAAATACTTGCATGTCATGGGTTCATAATAATACCATTGAGATCATTAAATTATAACAAATTCATGCATTATAAGTTCAATCGTGAAGAAGAAACTGAAATTCAATAAGAACTAATAAGAAATCATGAAACCCTAGAATTTGATAGGATCATAATTAAGAAATTAAGGTTTCTTTGGGACTCAATGGGTGAAGAAGGACCCATTGATGAAGTTCCCACATACCATGATAGAAATCCTAGATAAAATCCTTCAATGGAAACTTGAGATCTTAAAGCCCTATATTGCTTGAGGGAGAAGACATGAGAGAGAGGGAATTGGAATTTGGGAGAATATATGAGAGTGAATGGGGTAGTAAGGGGTTTTAGGAATCGGTTATATTCTTCTAAAAAAGCCTAAATGATGTAGTATAGGTATTAAAATAGTAGGAAAGACCCAATTAACCCTGAAATAAAAATTGTTTATTAGGCTTAACGGGACCATCTACGGACAGTGGTGGATCCAGGATTTGATGGTCGTGGGTGCTCAAGCCAAAAAAAAATTCTTTCTAGAAGCTTACAAATATTTTTATAGTTTAGTTAGTAAATGAAGTACAAAAAATTAAAAAAAAAAATTGAAAAACAACCATGAAAATGAATATAAAAAGAAGAGTAAAAAAACTATGAAGTTATCGTTTACTTTTTTCAGCAAAAAATATAGGGTGTTATTGGGACTCGAACCCTCGCTGGAGGGGTATCAGCGATCTATGAATGACACCCCAGAACCAAAGAACCCATGAGGCGTTTTGTTCAATGGGTGCTCACGAATTTATTATAAGAATTTTCTAGTATTTTCTTTATACATATATAAAGTTTTCGTCGGGATCAATGGGTGCTCGAGCACCCGAACTTCAATAAGTGGATCCGCCCCTACCTACAGACCGTAGTTCCTTTCACAGACCGTAGAGTTCGTATGTAGTAATCAACTGAAAATCCTAAGTTTCAGAACTCTAAACCACGAACCCCTTTTACGACCCGTATTGTCCACTCGTTGAATCCATTTACTAATAAATCACCAAGTCTCTAAAGGATGAACTACGAAATCATTTTACGACATGTAGTCCTTTGTATGACTCACACTACCTTCTCATAGAAGCTAATGTACTAAAATTTCCCAAATCTGAAGTCTGACTGTACAAGACCCAACTACGACTCGTGGTTCCTT
Source organism: Solanum gracilifrons (assembly GCA_029582605.1). Lineage (NCBI taxonomy): Eukaryota > Viridiplantae > Streptophyta > Magnoliopsida > Solanales > Solanaceae > Solanum > Solanum gracilifrons. Next base: position 18,091 of record JAJOOH010001545.1, read on the forward strand.
TCGCGAGCCGTACTATTGGCTCGTACATGTCATCCTGAAGTTTTGAAGTTTCAGGGCTTGTTTCTATGAGCCTATCCACGACCCGTATAAAAAACTACAATCCGTAATTCCTTCTGTAACGACCTGATTTCCATCGTTATAGAAAAGACAACGCGAAAAAAATTTGGGCTGGGAAACTTTTTGGTAGTAACTTGAAATTTCCTAGCCTAGTCCAGACTTGGACGAAATCAGAGTTAGTGAGGTCTAGGTAAATACGGTAACAAACGAGAGGTTTAATATGGAATGTGATTACATGAGTGGATAGCTAAGACGTTTAAGAACCCGTGCGACTTTACGGAATCAAATTCGGGTGAGTAGAACTCCCGAAACTAATCTTAGCGTGAATGGGTATTTTTTGAACGTCCTGGTTTGAAAGTGTGTTGTGAAATGGGAGCTTGGAACTCAAATTTCAAGGTTCTGTCTCTGTCCAAGCCGCCAAAGCGGGGCCGTTGTGCGGGTTGGGGGAAGCCATAGCGGCCAGTCGCGACTTAAGTCAGAAATAAACCCCAAAACGCTATTATTCTACAACATTCGATCTTGAGAGATAAGGAACGACCCAAGGATATTTCTTAAAGGTTTTCCACCTCTTCTAACACAAAAAGTAAGGTTTTTACTCCTTGAATCCATGTTTCGATCCATAGAACTTAGTTTATTGTATAATTATCGATGTGAGAGGGTTTTCATCAGGGAATTATGGTGGAATAAATCCCTAATCTGGGTATGGGGATCAAGGGTTTGACCTAGGGTTGATATTATTGATTATGATCCGGGTAATTAGGTCTTGTTTATTGATCCTCGCGTTATATTGATTGTTTGTAGACCAAGAACAAGCGAAAAGAATCCGAAAAGGGAAGAATCAAGTTTCTTAGGGGATTCAAGCGTTGTTCAAGGTAGGTGATGGTTGTGATTTCATGTTTTGCGTGATGTATGTTAGTAATTGTTTCATTGTAATGCATGTATGTATTTGAATGAAGCCTATTGATCACACCTAATGTAATTGAGTATGAACGAATGATTGTGTGCCATGAATCAACACTTGATTGTATGATTATGAGAATGTACATTATGATTGTAATTGTGGCTTGTTGAATGGATCAGGTGTCACGCTCCAACACACTAACTAGGATCAGATGTCACGTACCGACATATATATTGGATCGGGTGTCATGTTCCGACACACTAACTTGGATCGGGTGCCATGTTCTGGTGCACATATGGGATCGGGTGTCACGTCTGGCACACTAATTGGGATCGGGTACCACATTCCGGTACACTAACAGTTTAGGTATGGGTTCCATGAGAAGACCATTGACTTGTCATATATACTTGTTATTGAGAATGTGGAATTGAACATTGCTTCAGAAATGTTATATATATATATATATATATATTGTAGATGCGTGTTTACTTTGTTGTGACTGCTTATATATATTTCACTTACTAGAATAGTCGTGTGATCCTACCAGTACAATGTGGTTGTGTACTGATACTGCACTTGCTTGTTATTTGTTGAGTACTGGGCATCTTCAGGCGGTTATTGACAGGCCTCATCTAGGAGATTCTTGATCAATCAAATTCAAAGGTGAACCAGTTCTTCCAAGCTGCCATGAGTTCTCTTTTTTGCTCAGTCCATCTTATTTGGACTTAGACAAGTACTTAGTTATTCTCTTGTTAGATAGGTTGCACCCATTTTCTTAGACTTGTCGTTCGTAGATGTTTTGGTACAATGACTTTCAGGTTCTACGGGTTGTTCTTCCACATTAGTTTGGCTAGTTTATTTAAACCTTTGGAGTTTATGGGAACTCTAGATAATCTCTCCATTTAAACTTGCTTCCATATCTTTAAATGCGTAATAGCTTGGTTAAGGCTGCTTAGTTAGGTTGTAGTAATGGTTCTCCCACCGGAGGGTTAGTGTGGGTGTCAATCATGACGGCCTGGGTCGTGACACTTCCCAACTGATCAAGACACGTCTACGACATGTAAACCCATGTACAACCTGTAAACTTGCTCGTATTCCTTGAGATACTTAGCTAGATTTCTGAAGCCTCAACCACGGATGGTTTCCACGAACTGTAATACATTCTACGGTCCGTAGCATAAGTTCATGAAGACCAAAAAGTTGCAAACTTCAACTGGTTTTCTGCACTTTCTGGATTTTTTTGAGTTATGCACTTCGAACGTGTTACACTTGGCGTGATCGAGGTTTCTTTGATCGTGGCGAGGTTGGCCACTATGTCATAGATTGCCCCAAGTGTAGGGTTGTAGCACCTCCGAGTAGAGGTGGTGCTCAGTGTCGTAGGGTGGTCCCCCAAGTGCTTGAGAAGGTACTCAAGTAGGTAGAGCAGGTGGAAGAGTTGGACCCAGTCCAGGGAGGATGTGGGCATTTTTATGTGGTTCCTGCTAGGTCGGAGTGTAAGTCTTTAGATTAAGTGATTGCAAGTATGATCTCAGTTTGCTGTTGATCGACCTTTGCTTTATTTGATTCAGGATCTACTTATTTGTATGTATATGTTTATTTCTCTCCTCGATTAGAGTTGCATTTTGAGCCCTTGTAAATGTTGTGGCATGTATCGACTCTCCTAGTTGATTCTTTAGTAGTGGATCTGGTTTGTAGAGCCTGTGTTGCGACAGTTCAGGAGTGCAACATGAAAACGGACCTTATTTTGCTTGATATGCTTGATTTTGATGTTATTCTGGGCATAAATCGATTATCCTCCTTATGTGTTGTCCTAGATTGCTTTGCCAAGACTGTTATCTTAGTCATGGCTAGTATTTCCCCCGGTTGTGTGGTAGGGTTCTGGTAGCCGCACATCAACAGAGATTATTTTTATGTTCGGGCTCAGAGGATAGTATCTAGCGGGTGTTTGGCCTATTTGGCTTTTATTGGTGATTTTAGCAGGGGGGCATATAGCTTATTTTGTTCATATGGTGCGAGAGTTTGTCTATTTCTTTCTTACTGACCTACTTGGCATTCACCCTGAGCATGATATTGATTTATCTATTAACCTTGACTCGAGCACTCATTCTATTTCTATTCCACCCTACTGTATAAAACTTGCCTAGCTTAAATAGCTCAATATTCAACTTCAAGATCTTTTGAGTAAAGGCTTTATTAGAATGATTGTCTCACCTTAGGGTGATCCCATACTGTTTATGAAGAAGAAGGATGGGTCTATGCGTATGTGAATCAATTACAGTCAGCTCATCAGGGTGACAGTGAATAATAAGTACCATATGCCTCGTATCAATGACTTGTTTGAGCAGCTTCAAGGTGTTATGGTGTTTCCTAATATTGAGCTGAAGTCTGGTTATCATCAATTAAGAATTAGGGTGACGGACATCTCCACCTTTAGGCGTTTTTTAACTGTGGAAAAAGTTCTCTCTGGATTACTAAGTCACCACATAAGTAATCATAATGTTGGGTTTAGGATCTTTTTTTTTTCCTTCCTATGTGGATAAATAAAAGTCTTATTAGGACTAGTCCACTTTAGCCCATAACCCAAATATTATGTGGCATATATAATGCTTATTTGGTCTTATTTTCAGAAACACAAGAGAGAAAAATCAAGAGAGATTCGTTTTAGAGATTGAGAGAAAAAGAGAAAAAATTCCCTTTTTGCTTCTGGAAATTTTCTGCTCAGGCAGTCCGCTTCAGATAGAGTTTACCGCTTCGTTAACCGTTGGATCGTGCTCAAATTTGAACTGAGAGTTCTCAGCATCTGGTTATTACAATTCAACAGTGGAGATCGGATTTCGAGGTCTGTAGCTTCTGATTTGAGGGCGTGAACAGTAGCGCGTTTTGGGGTGAAATCTCTTCTTTAATTCTCTAGTTTTGGTGCAATCTTGATTTGTTGTTGCTCCTTGTTTGGCGCTTGTTTTGTGGCCAATTTAGGAGAACAATTTTGTAACTCTTGATGTTTATAATAGAGCTTTTGGTCCTGTGGTTTTTTACTCTTCACATCGAAGGGTTTTCTACGTAAATCGTTATGTCTTGTGTGATTGGCTTGTTCTTATCTTATTGCTTTAGTTTGGTTGATATACTTGCTGTCTATTCTTCATATTGCTTGATTTGGTTCGTCTCCTCTTAAGTTCAAATTAAAAGGGAAAGTTTAGATTTGGGTATTATTCCGCTGCTATCCTGTCTGATATTTTTGTTAGTGCCTTGTCTTTTCCAACACATAACTCATAAGACTACATTCAAATACTACTTGGCACTAATACTTCATCAAAAAATTGGGCCAGTGCGCGCACGGCTAACATCATCTAGTCAATGAAACAAAGATCAATAGAAAGAGTCGTGAAGGACGTCAGAGTGAAGATAGAATCAGTTATCTGTCATGCACAGCAATTGGCTCTTTCTTTTCCTGTAGAAAGATATAATACATTACTCTGAGTTATCATTCCATCATTTATTGCAACTAAAATCCCCCGGCATCTAGTACTATACAAGATTCAAGGTAGCCAATTGTAGGTTAATTTTTAGCTCGTACAATTGCACCACCTTAAGTTGATCAAGCCCTGCTCTAGTGGCAGCAGTGGTCTGTAACATTTTCCAGCCAGCAACAGAAAGAAGAGAATTAGACAGTGATAAGCTGAAACATAGAATGTTAGAAATTTTGGTACTGCAATACAAAAGGCAATGCTGCTGCTCTGAGATCATCTACTCATCTAATTTTCAGAAACTCAACTGATATATACAGCGTCAACAAACTAAATATCAAGTATGAGCTCTGCTCAAAAGGAGACTTCTCTCCGGACTTTGCAGCAGTACTGATTTTCTGTACTTCACCAGATACAAATCACAAATGCAAGTCTTCTTGTTCGAAAACTCTCCTATCATGATGATATTTCTTCAGATTTGAAATCGTAACAACTTTATAACATCATAATGAAGAAGTAACACCCTTGGCATTAAAATACATACAGATTCAGGCCTCTGCACAAACACAACATTCCGTTCAATAGAAGCACCAGAACATATTCACGGAAGCAGATTTATTCTTGTGTAAACATCAAATAGTTCAAGTCCCTCTACATACTAGTAATTAGAATGTGAAAAAAATGGAGGCTCTGAAATGTAAAAATAAAGAGCAACAGTTGGTATTGGTGTTGGAGAGAATGGACTAGGAAGCACGAGCTTGGGATTACAGCATCAACTTGTTTGCTGATATGAAACAAAGCAAGAAAAAGCCAATATGAACCTGCGGTAGTTGCTGAAGTCCTTCTAGATGCAAGGTCTACTGTATAACAATAATGTTTGTCTTACTTCACATTAATGAAATACATCTAACATTAAGTTTTCTTTACTGTTACAAGTTACAACTGATAAAAGAAGGATGATAGTGATATTTTGAGTAGGCTTTGATGGGTGGCATGTGAAGACAACGTAAGAGAATCTAGCTAGCAGTTTTACCTTCAGATTGCTTCAAGACAAGCACCACAGATCAACTACAGATTGATACTATAGGACTAATGGCAGTTGCTAGGGCAATTATGAGGGGCCTTCCTTCCAAAGACGAGTGAAAAGGACCTAATATAGTACTAAGCAAGTGCTAGTTTCACCTCTGTTTTTGATGCTTTTAGTTACAGTTCCTGTCAGTCCCTGAGGTTTTCAAAGTTAGGTACTTCCTTTCGGCTCATGAGTTGTAATATATATTGTCCTTTTTCAGGATGAGTGTATCCATCTTGGTTGTGTTTGTAAGTGACATCATTAATGCAATCAAGATTAAAAATACAAGTGAGAATATCTGTAGACATTGGAGTTGATCATAAAATTCCTTCATTTACATCCTTCCACGCTATCTCATCCATTTCTTGAAATATTTCCATTGCCTCTTCTGTTCAAATGCCATAATCTCTCATATGACACTCAATTCCAGTCGCGATCTGACCTCTACCCTTCTCAACCTGGATCGGGAATCAAAATGTACTGGTATAGGTATGAAATCATTTTTATCGCTTCATGGTTGTAACTTAGGTAAAATAAAAAAATCTAAGTTTATTTGATGCAATTGAACGAGTATGAAAACACTCCATTCATACTCTCTCTTTTGCATAGTGAAAAACATCAGATATGCCTTTGATAACTCTGTTTCATAATAGTTGTAGAGATCTAAAAGTGCTTTGTAATGAGTGAGCTGATAAATTTGGCTAATATCCCACCTAATAAATGAAAAAGAAATGAATTTGATATCTTATAAAAAAAGATTTTGCAAAAAGTTGTTATTTGTGTATTATATTGATCATCTTTAAATACATAAGGAGGAACAAAGATTCCTACAATACAAAGGAAACTGAATAAAAAGAATCAGAAGATCACAAAAATAAGAGATATTAACGACATATGTGATAAGGTGAATTTACCACTTATTTATATGTCTTCTAACCATTAAATGAGGCTACTTATATAGTGATTTGTGATTATTCTAGGTGGGAAGCTGCAAAATATGTTGTGTAAGGAAAGGAGTTCAAAAGGAGCAAGAGGAGGAATTGTTGTGCTGAGACCACTGTCAGGCCTCTCGCACCTGCAGGGAAAGAAACGCAACAGCAAAGAGTTCACTGTTCCACTAGAGTCGCGCCTGCGATGAAGTAACACCACTGCAATCTCACAACAGCGAAGGACACCACTTCAGCAAAACTGAGGAAACAATAACAGGACCGCTCCTACGAGAGGATATTTGTGCTTTGTATTGAATATTTGTAGGTGTAGTTGCTAATTTCAGATTTGGATACTGTGTTAGATATAAACAACATTTGGGTTTTTGATTTATTTCTTGTGTTTTTTTTATTTAGTTGAATACTATCTGATTATGAATCGAGTCCTTGATTATCTAATTAATCCCATGCTTTAATTGATTTCTTGTTATCAAAAAAGGCTGGGGTAATTAATCCTAAAACAGAATCTCCCCTAAACAGTGATTACTCAAGGAACATCAAAGGTGGATAGCCTAAGGATCTGGGTGTCCAGATCAATCTTGTTCATGTTTTGCTTCTTGCTGAGAATATTCTAAAGTGGTTTATACATGTTAATTGTGTTAGGATTTGAATTTTCTATTACGTTATTCTTTAACTCGTCATAAGTTACAAAAGTATATTTTATGAGTTTGCAAATGCTCTAACACACGGAAATAACTTGAAATTTTAAATTGAAGTGTTTAAACTTTTTTTTTAAATAACCGGGAAATTCGACTGTGACCCGCCGCCCTTTGGACCAATCACAGCCTTCTAAGCTCGGTGGATAATGGGTCCGCCCCTCTACCCTTCTCCACTTAAAAACCGGGTTTTGCTTTGCATGGTGTGGGGTTTGAACCTGCGACCTAAGCCACAAATCCTCCACCTTTTGCCACGAGCTATGCCTTGGGGGGATGTTTAAACTTTTTTATACATTAATATGAGTAAGAAAATAAATATTTTCATATTGTTAAAGCTAATAGTGGAAGGTTGTTTATTAAGCATGTCTACATTAGGAAATATACATAGTTGAATAAGAGCAAATTTAGAAAATATACAAATACAATCAAAAAAAAAAAAATTATCCCAGAAACTATCATCAATTTACATATTAACTTTGCTAAAACATATATCACAATAAAAAAATTTCAATGATTCAGTAAAATAAATTATACTAAAAAATATGTCATCTGCAATTACATTAGTTACGGATTTTGACAAAGATACAATGAACAAAAAAAGAATTTAATTAATATTATGATTTGGGTCAAATCCTACCAAATAAGGGATCATCATAAATATTTTCTTTTTTGTTATTGAGTTCATTTTTCATCAAATAATATAATAATTCTATCTCTATAAATACATCTTTAAAACAAAGACTCAACATCACATTTTTTTACACTCTCAAATCAAAAGTTTAGCCATGAGAAGACCTAATGGCCGCAAAAAAATTGAAATTGCGAGGATACAAAATGAAACCAACTTACAAGTGACATTCTCAAAAAGACGTGCGGGCCTATTTAAAAAGGCAAGTGAGCTCTCTACTTTGTGCGGTGCTAATGTTGCTATTATAGCTTTTTCTCCCAGCAACAAAGTATACGCATGTGGACACCCTTCCATCGAGTCAATTGTGGATAAATTTGTAGGAGAGAATCCTCCACCCGACACTGATGATCCTAACCCCATTATTGTAGCTCATCAAAATGCCAATATTGATGAGATCAATGAAAAGCTGAACAAGTTGGAGAGATCACTCGAAAGAGAAAGAAAACATGGACAAGCACTTCAAGCATTGAGGACAGAACCTTCAAATGAAAAACTTAGCTTTTTTGACCTTAAGATCTTGTGCGAGTCCTTGGAGGCTGCGGATAAAAAAGTTGAAAAACTGGCAAGCCAACTTATGGAGTGTGGTATTGAATTTCCATATCAAACCATTGGAAGTGCGCTCGCTCCTTTAAGAGCTAGGGAAAGCACTTCGTCCGATTCCGGCGAAGGGTCAACTGGATCCGGTGAATAGATTTTTCTTGCTTTATTTAAAGTTCAATAACTTAATTTGGTATTTATAGAGTTAAGTATGTCATATCGCTGATTAAGTTTTTATCTTAATTTTATCTTTCAGTATGTTCATCATGAAATGGAATAAGCTTTTATTTTGGTACTTTATTCGTTTGAATTACTTTGTCTTACTTTTTTTTGGTCCATTTGAAAAAGAACGTCTTTTTACAACACTTAGTTTATAATTTTCACATGTCATGTTTAAAACCATAAGAACCGCTAACCAACAGGTTTTCCACTTCTTGTTTATGGTTACCTTCCTAAGTAATAACTACTACCAAATATCGATCTAAAGAGTTTTGTTGTCATAGATCTTGATAATTATACATTAAAGGAGATACACTACATAATTTGTCCCCTGTATTTTAGAGAATCTACCCAGCAGTTTTAAAATGTTACATGTATGCAATACTAAGATTAAAAATTCTCACATCCAAATACTCTATCCACTCAACAAAGTACCCAGATCCAAACATTGTTTTCGTTGTAAGATACTGATTTCTATCAATCCCATTCAATTCAAGGAATTCAAAAACTGTTAATTCTCAATTCTCTATGACGTCAGAATGATAGTGAACCAAGACATGAAGTGTAACGCAAAAGAATGCCTTGTTTCTGGAGACTTCAGGCAGTGCAAGATGAACAAGGAACAGCTTGAACTAAGAGGAAGCAGATTAATTCCTGTGCAAGCACGAATCTGGTAGTATGTGGCATTACAATAAACTGATGTAAATCCATGAAATGCTGTTGTTTACACTTTAGGCTACTGGTTCATAGACTATATTTTCTAACATGATATCAACTTGAGAAAAAGAAAACCAGCAATACAGTACTGTTGAAATTACTGTTGAAATTGCAAGCATAGATATCCTTGAAAGTACTGTTGAAATTGCAAGCATAGATATCCTAGATAAAAGAAAATACAGAGGCTTATGAATAATCTAAAGGAGATGGACGATAAAGGTGGATGATACAGAGGAACATGTTCCTGTAATACCTGTATACAACATCTTCTTGTGCATCACACAATACATGAATCCTCAGTTTCGTTGCCAAAGTAAGGAGAGACAAGGCTATCCACAAAAGTTCGAGCTTCATACGTAACAGGATTTACATCAATCAACAGATCCTTACGCCGATTCTCTTTCAGATTGTAGACAACCCATTCTTCTTCGACTTCCAATAAAACATCATCCTCATCAGTAATGGAACACAATAGCGTACTAAGAGAATCATCCAAACTCGGTTCTATAATCTCAAATTTGGTCCAAGACTCCTTAACCCCATACTCTTTCATGATCCAAATTGTAACTGTGTTTATGTCTCGGGGTAAACTGGTAGATATACAAAGACACCCTTTAAGAGTTGCAAGATTACACATAAAGCAATTATCCTGAAGATCAATAGGTCCTGGTACCTCCAAGAATTTATCAACACTTAAATCAAAAGCAGTAATTGCAGTTGAATATTCAACAGTTCTACAAGCCAACCAATGCAAAGCCCCATTAACCAAAACCCCAGAAGCACGGTCAGTAAGTGAATGATCATAAGGAGAAACCCCAAGTGTCTCCCAATGACCCTTTCTCACAGAGTACAAATCCACATAAGTATTAGACATAAATTCATTATTCGTATCACGATAGGAAAGAGAAACCACCTTATAATCATCACTAACAATATCATACCCTAAACCATACATGTAACAGCTAGTTTTCGGAGGAAGAGCCCAATCAAAAAAAGGAAATTTATGGTATTCTAAGGTAGTTGGGTTGATCAAAAATTGAACATTATCCCTATCAATCACTAAGACCAACCCATTACAAGACCCAGCTACAGAAATCCAGCTATGTGTGAGCTGCTGAAAACTAACCTTTGTTGAAATGCTATCGATGAATTCATCTTCGAGGATGTCGTGGATAAGCGTGATAGTATGAAGTTCGCTACGCCAAGTGACGATAATGAGTTTCTCTTCTTGTGTATGGGCGTGGAGGTTGAAGTGAAGTTTGATGAATTGTGGGTCTGAGAGAAAATTGCGCCAGTGCTTTGATAGGCACCTACACCGCCCAATGGACTTTACAGGGAGGCGGTAGAATATTTCACTTATGAGTTCTTCGGGTAGGTATTTACCTTTGCTCATCGCCATTGTTGGATTTTGGAGGATTTTGTAGGGTATTTGCTCCACCTCTGATTTCAAAGAAAATGGAGAACGTGAAAGGGTCAGTTTTCCCCAATAATTTTGCACAGTAGTGAAACTACGTGCGCTTGCACATTTTTCACTTTTTTGACCCTGAAAAGTTTTTTTTACTCTGTTTGGTAATGAAACAAAATTTAAAAATAATTTTTATTTTTATTTCATGGACACAATCAAATATTATTTTTCATTTTTAAAAAGAAAAAACTTTCCAGGGTCAAAACTATTAACACGTTGCCTTTTTCAATCAACAAATTAGGTTCTACAACAAGGCATTTCACAAAGCACAACTATTAACACGTCGCCCTTTTCATTAATCAATTTTTCATTCATTAAGATTAATCAAGTAGAACAATTGAACTCTTTACTTCATTCTCATTACTCCCCTACACACATAATAAAGGGAAATATAAGATTCTACAAGTTTTACATGGTTTAAAAAAGTTTACTTGTGTAACACCTCGAACTTTGAAAAAGCTAAATAGAAATTTGTGCAAATCACCCATCAATTTTTAGTTATGGGTCAACTACGATCATATATTTTAGCACATGAAGATATAGGTGGCTCATGACCTATCAAATTGAAGGTCTTGAGTCCTTTTTCCAACGCCGCCAAGTTTGCTAAATTTCGAGCTCCGAGTAAAAGGTTACGGCTGTTTGAGTAAGCCTCACCATTTAAGGCATTCCACTCGTTTTAGGAAAGGGTATTTTGGTCTTTTCCTTTTCCCACTAGGCTTGGCATATTTTTCCTGACTCAATTAAGGGTCTAATCAGATTCTAAATCACCTATTCACGTTCCTAAACATTCAGGGATTTAGAGCGAGGTTTCAAGAGGAGAAAAGGGCTAAGTTCAAGCGTTCTTCAAGATTTGTGGTTTCGGCAAGAATATTGTTCTTTCCAGGTATGTAAGGCTTCTCATAGTGTTGGACTTGTTCGTCCTCACGCCATACATCTAATTCATCCATGAATTCGTCCATGAAATTGTTATATTAAGAGATTTTTGAGTAGTTCTTGATTTTAGTTTCATTCTTTAACCATGGAGGCTTTGAGTTTCTTGTGTTGAGGATCTTGAGTATGAGTTGTGATTTCTTAAAAGGGATTGTATGAAATTTTTCATGTAATCGTGTTGGTTTGAGAATTAAGAAGAGTTTAGGAGAAATCTCCCAATTCTAAACTAGTTTGAAGCCTAATTTAACAAAAAAAAATCGTCAGGTTCGCTGGGGAGGGGTTGGGGAGCCGCGCCAATAGTGCGCTCGAAACAAGCACAGTACTTTGGGGCCTAAGGCGGCGCGCCAGCAGTGCGCCCAGATCCAACCCAATACTTTGGGTCTGGCGCCCTGCGTCTGCAATATGCCCGAAATTCATTGGGCCAGTTCCTTGTTTCGTCAGGCGTGGGTTCCTTTAAGTTGTATCTACGTTTCACCTCTCTATATTAACTACTAAAGACTTCTTTTACCTTTGAGAATTCCTTCATGTTCTAATTACATGTCCTAATTTACAAATCAAAATCTAAAGTGAGTTTAAGAGGAAAGTTCAAGAAGTTTTTTTTGAGTGTTTTGAGAATCTTTTGTAACCAACTATTATTTGAACCAAGTTTTTTTGAGAAAGTAAAAATGAGTAATGAGGAGAGTTGTATTCATAATCGAGAAATAATATAAGGAAACTAAGTACTTCCAAATGTAACACTTTTACATTGAGAAAGAGGAACTTTGATTTCTAAAGAAAGAGTTTATGAGTTCGACATATTTCACTATCTCTTTAAAAGAGTTATTTTGAGTAATTACCTCAAATTGAGAAAGAGTTATGTTTTATACATTTGAGCATGAGTTATATATTATTGGAAGTAGTATTGAGCACCAATATGGGGATGAGTTCAGACAACTCACATTCCTCATAAATCATGTAGCCAACTTGGGTAAAAGATCGTATTTTTTAGACGACTCCTTTTTGCTTTTAAGCATAGCTATAGGGTAGTTCTAACAGTGTGGGCGAGACGTTATATCATAAACCACTAAGGCATGACCAAGGCCACTCCCACTAGTCGTCTAAGGCTTCACGATTCATGAAGTGGCTCGTGTGGAGGAGCCAATTTGGGGCAGCCTTAAGGAGGCTATTACCTCACCTCCATGAGTGGCACCACGACTCGTGGTGACCACCACTAGTCGTAAAGGCCCTCGTGGTCATGGGGCAGTGCCTTGGCAAGGCTTGGGCATTCTTGACCCTTGCCCTTTTGCCCTTGTCCCTAACCCTTCTTCCTTGACGTTAACCCTCATGTTTAGCTCTAGTTTAGCCTACTAGTTTTCGGGGTGTTACGATAAGAGTAAAGAGTAACTTATTGTATTTGTATACACATCTTTAAGTTAGTATCTTTTATTTATGAAGCTTTAAATGTGTCATCTTTTGTTATTGCTTTGTATTGTGTTGAGTTGAGGTGGGTATTTCTTCTAGCCTTGTCAGTTCAATTATCTATTGCATTCGGTTCTCTTTACATGCTTGTACATTCTATGTACTGAGGTCATTCGACTTGCATCTTTTCATGATACAGATACAGGTGCTCAAGGTCATCAATAGGCACTTCGTTGATACCACTTGAAATCCAGCTAGCTTTGGTGAGCCTCCTTGATTTTCAGAGGGCTTCACACGTATCTCTTGCTTTGTTAAGTTGTCATGGGTTCTTTCCCGACATCTATCTTAGCGTTAGAGGCTTCATAGGTAGTAGAGGTTGAAGAGCCTATGATTATTTCCCCTTCTTGTTGAGACAGTTGATTGTAACTTAATAAGTATTTTCAGATGTTCCTTTGAGTTGAGTTTTGGTTTTAGACTTTAAAGTTTAATTATGCATTTGAAATTTCCATTTTGCTTGAGTAAGTCTTCCACTAAGTAGTTAGCCAGGCCAAGGTTCGTTTGGGGATCAACAATGGTTCTCGAGTGCCGGCCATGTCTAGGGTGTAGACTTGGGGCGTGACAAGTTGCTTCAATTCAATCAAAAGTCAATCCAAAACTTGAGCATTTCCTTTTCGAACAACGTCCAAAGCCACACAATCTAATCCTACCAAGTAATCATAATAAGATTTCGAAAATAACAATACTCATACCAACGAGATTGTCGAAAGTCCAATCCGAGCATCTGAACCCCGAATGTTAACCAAACTCAACCCAAAGGCTAAAATTCACAAATTTTCAACTTAGGACCTCAAATCTTCTAGACCAATTTCCACATTTCGGAACTGATGGAATCGACATAATTCTATTTCCGAGATTTGAAACTTCAAAAGACACCAAAAATCCCTTTTTAACAACTTTAGTCTTTCAACTTCCAAAAATTTCATAATTCACAACTTATAAATCAAAACTCGAAACCAAATTCAAAATTCAATCATAAATAACCCGGGGTCGATATTGGGAGGGGTATAACGGTAATTTTATGAAGAATTTCAAAAATGACATTTGTGTCATTACAAGTCATCAACAGAGGCGAACCCACATGTATAGGTAGGGTGCACGTGTATCTGCTCACTTGAGAAAAAACATGTGTATATATGTATACATCTTTTGAGAAACTAGAATATAACTAACTGTGCACCCATAGAGAGCTTAGAAGTGCACCTTGGGACATTGGTTTAAGCCAATGCACCCACCCGCACGACCACTACGAGACCAGGGGCCAGTTCCGACTAAAACTCCATTTCACTGTTCTATTATAATTTTCGAATTTAAATGGCTTATTTTAATTGTAACATCAAAATTGCTAGATCGGAGATTCATACTCATGACAATCCAGTATAATAAACCCAATTAACCATTGAGCTATCTCACTCAATTGTTTTTCAATTTTTTTAATAAAGTTAAAGTCTACATATTATCTTAAAGACTTTAAATTAAATTCATATTATAGCAAAGTAAAGTTTAAGTATTAGCTTAGAGCTTATGCATGATCAATATATTTGTATTTCATTTTTTTAGTATTATTCAAGTCATTAGTGGTCAATTGAATTCGACATTTTCCTTAATCGTTATTCAAAGTTTTTTCAACGCCTAAATTATAATAATATTGATATATTAGCGCGCAATCTTTAAATTCTAGATCCGTTTCTAATAATATGTATAGATAATTAGTTCCACGAAATACACTAGAAGCAACAGCTATTGCTGCCTATTTCTCTACTAGACTAAGAAATTTGTGGGATGAGTTTGATGTGCAGTGTGCTACTTCCTAGCAATGGATGAGTACCATCTTTACTCTTTCCTTTTTTTAACACAGTACGAATAAATAATTAAAGTCGACCGTCTATTTTTTAAAGGCAATTTATAGTTTTATTATCAAATTTCACTTGATTATTCAACATTCTGTTAAACTTTAACCAACGATTCTACTTGGCCAATTCACAATTTTACTAACTCTTAAGAAATTTAATAATCTAATTTTTTCATAATGTTCATTTATGTTGTTTACAGAAGAGCAGAGTTTTTACTTACAAATTGAAAAAAATAAATCATAAACTAAACCAAATACTTGAAGAATTTAAAGAGAGCTTACTGCTTCTATACTAAACCGAAATTTTCAGCGTAACACAAATAAATATTTTTAACATTAACCAATTTAAATTAACTAACAAATCATAAATAATTTCAACAAAAATATACTTGGATGCTTGCACTAGAATTGCTTACTTTAATTAGTCACACGAATGAAATAACTTGTAGTAAAACTAACTTGTGCTTATTTTTATTAATATTATTATTATTGTTACTACAATATCTTCAACAAGAGTACAAGACCATAACACAAATACTTGTAATATTGGTACAAAGGCAATAGATGATGTTTCTCATTTTCGATTTAATTTGGATTTCTTAAGTTATGCCCCAAATTTAGCCTTGTAATCACTCCAAAGTTGATCAACCGTCTTCCCTAGTAAGTCAACAAAGAACTGATCACTATAGCCATTTCTCATTTTCTTGTTAAGTTCTGCCACGAACCCATTTCTCAAACTGTTGCAGTAATCAAGAAATTGAGCGGTTACATCGTAGCCTTGGTCCCAACGATTGCCCTGGCCAGGTTTCACCCAGTGGCTTGGCCCAAGACCAGCTTTGAGCCTCACATAATCAGCAATTCCTTCAATTAATCCTCCGGGAGCCCCACCGTTCCCATTCCACTGCCATACGTGAGTTGCTTCGTGGTATAATACTCCGGTGATCTCTCTCCTAACATCTCCAGAGTAACCTTGGATGTACCTGCAAATGCATATTTAACATTTGAGTATAATGAGTACTATTACTTAATTATATATATATACATATATATCTCATATGTCACAATATATATGACTCACAATCTCAAAAAGAATGATACATTTTTATATATATGTTATTGTTTGTTTGTTTTTTTTTGGGAGGGGGGAGGGGTATGTATTTGGAGTTTAAGACGTGCATTCACTGGTTATTTATTAAATCAATTTATGCGTACCTTGCACTAACATGAATCTCATTGTTGCTAGCGTAAGCTACTCCGTCCATGTCATCGACAAACATGCTTACTTTTGGAACATTTTTGCGGTCAGCCGGAGAATTCTGTTGGAAGATGTTCCATATGAAGGAAGTGGCAGCTACGAGTGTTTGCTGACTATATTGAGCTCCGATATCTCGGTCGAAACGGGCACCGCCAGGGGTGTTTGCAGCCGTGTTGGTGACAGAGTAATCTACCGCATCGATTTTTTGGGTGAATATTGCCAAGACAAATAAAGAAGAAATCAAGAAAATGTTATTAGCCATTGCTTGTTTGCTATGCTAGTGATATGGTATTATCTTATAAAAAGATGAGCATTTATATAGTTTTTTCATATACGTGAAAACAGAGAAGTTGGACCAAGTCAGTTGGAAAGTTTAAAAGGATAATATAACAGCCGCCAGAGTGGGAAAATGAAAACTTCCAATTAGTTTATGAGTAGGTCAAGTAATTAGTGTTTATTGTATAATATAGCTAATACTCCTAATATATCCTCCAGGACCCCCATCATTTCCATTCCCATTGCCAAATTTTTGCATATCCAAGATTAAAAAAGATATTGAATCCGTTCAATAATAGTTATTTACTATACTATTTTGGAATGTTAAGCAATACTTGTTCACTTTTTGAAATTAATGGAAAATTTTACACTTAATTTCTAATTTACCCTTATCATTAATTATAGTTATTTCTCTAGACATTATATTTATTATATGCAAATGGTGATATAGTAAAACTATCCTTCTATTTATAGTTTCTTAAAAAATGTACAAAATCAATGTTGAACAAATATTGTTGAACAAATGAAGCAATAAAAATTACTCTCGTCCCAAGACTAAATATAGAGTTATGTTATTTTTTTTTTAAAAACGATTAAAAAGAGTATATTGCATAAATTGGGATAAGTATAGTATTGTTTTGTTCTTAATATAAACCACTCATATTTTTCAAATTATTTCTCAAATCTATTGTGATTATATATCAATAAATATAAATATTATAAAAAAATATTTGTATACACTTCATTTATTAATTTTAAGGGACCACAAAGTTCATAATGAGCTAGTAAAAATAAACGGAAAGAGTAATAAGCTACAGAGATTGATGCAATACTGCGGTATAAGATTTATATAAATTAGTAGTAATACTTTATTGTGGAACACAAATATATGTGCAAACAAATCACTAAATTACAACATATAGTAAGTCTGAATTAGTAATTTGAAAAATATAATAAGTTTGATATTAAAATTTTTAATAAATTGAACTCAAAAAAGGGAGTCAACAAGTCCACCACGATTGAGTCCAAAATACAAGCAAGGACTTGCCTTAAAAAATATTTAAATAAGTAGGACATGATTCATGAATAACGGTCCCTGCCCAGATAAAGGTAAGGGAAACAGTCCATTGTGGGGTTATTGTTATTATTAAAGAAAGAATATAATTGAAATATAGACTAGCAATTCATTGAAAAGTGGGTGTAACAAAGTAATTAATTAAATATAACAGTAAGATGATTTATTGATTTATTTTCATTGTCCTATAATTATATGTTCTTAATTATAGTAAGTTACAGCCAATGAGCTTTAGCCGGCCGAAAGATTATGTAATTCTTATTTTAGTGAAGCAAAATGCATTTATCAAGAATGGCCAAATGGTTAGTTTGTATGGTTATTTGTTTGATTTATAAATTAAATAAGTGGATTGAGTATTTAATAATGTCAATTCATTTTATTTTTCATTAAATATGAAGAGTTGGTGGCCTAGATGGTCACTCAACATATGATTAATGATAATGGATTGAATTTAAATGATTAAGATTTTAGATCTAAAAAGCAAACATATTTATAATGAGCTGTATTTGAATAATTAAAATTCAGATCTTCATTAAGTGCAAACAAATTAGGACTAAGTTATTCAACTTTGTTTTATTTTTTAAAAGTTGTTCAACTTTGTGTAGTTAATTTTGATGGTTATTTTAGAAAAAAAATATAATTTTTGGCTTAATGACGTGATAATTATATATTTTTAGAAAAAATATTTCAAAAATTGA
The DNA here is from genome assembly GCA_029582605.1 of Solanum gracilifrons. Lineage (NCBI taxonomy): Eukaryota > Viridiplantae > Streptophyta > Magnoliopsida > Solanales > Solanaceae > Solanum > Solanum gracilifrons. The sequence goes on from JAJOOH010001545.1 coordinate 36,388, forward strand.
AATATGTTATAAATCCAAGAAGTACAGTATCAAATGTACTTGACTTTATCTTTTTTTTTATTTTTTATAAAAGAACAAGAAACAGTACTAATATTTTTCAAGGAACAACTAAAGAGGAAAAAGGAGAAAAGAGAAATTTGAAACTAATTTCTTCATGTGTATACTAATATATTGAAGACTTTAATAACATGGATATTTAAAGTCTAATAGCATAAATTGAAAAAAAAGGGTCAATAATTTTTTTTCAACAACTCTGATACCAATGAAAGATTATCGTAACAGGAACGAGATTTGTGCACCTATAAACAATAGGAAGATCAACGCAATTCTTTTAAAGAATTGCTCCAAGCTAAACTTTGAATCTCTAGGAAACAAAGTAATTAATTCACAAATTAAGTGTCAATTTGTTAGTAGATGTTTATCTAAAGAAAGAAATGTGTATACTCTTTCAACTAGGGGTGGACCCACGTGGAGGTCAGGGGGTTAACCTGAACCCCCTCGTCAAAAAATTACACTGTATATATAAGGTCTATTTCTGATTTTATAAGTGCATATATTAAAATGAACCCCCTCAAAACAAAAGAGAAGCATGACTCAGCAGCCAAGGGGTTCAACTTTAACTGAGATGGTTCGGGTTTGATTCTCCCTTGCAACATTTTCCCACTTGTTTCTTTTTTGCTTTGAAAGGCAATATGAGCTCTTGTTTTGGGCTCAAATCCAACTTCATTTCATTGTTTTTCGAAGGCTGAATGGGATTTTGATTTCGGGCTCAAATCCCAACTCAATGAAATGCCTCATTGTTTTTGGTTCAATGTAAAGCTTTATTGTTTTTGTTAGGGGAAATGCATAAGTACCCCCAGCCTATGCCCAAAATCCCTGAGACACACCTAACTTTTACAAAGGTCCTATTACCCCCCTCCCCCTCCTGAACTTATTTTATATATAATTTTCTACCCCGTTTCGGCCTACGAGACACTATCCTTGAAAAAATTGTCAACACGCGCTGGGGCAACAAGATAGTGCCACGTAGGTCGAAAAGGGACAGAAAATTATATATAAAATAAATTTGGGGGGTTAATAAGACCTTAGTAAAGGTTAGGTATGTCTCAGGAATTTTGGGCATAGGTTGGGGGGATACTTATGCATTTTCCCTTTTTGTTATCATTATTTTTCTCTCTATGCTATTTCTTCTTCTCAATTTATCTTTGTTTAAATTTATTAGACATATGTTAGATACTTTTGTCTTTTATTCTTCTTATTTATACTTCTCATTTTATTTCTACATAAGTCTCTTTCCATG
>JAJOOH010001546.1:0-26785 GCA_029582605.1 Solanum gracilifrons
AGAAAGATGCTTTTCCAGTAATTGATATTCTCGAGGGTCAAGATATTACTGCTTAAGAAAAGACAGATGCACAAAAAAATGAGTTGGTAATAACAACACTAATACAGAACGATGAAGTTAAAAGGCACGGTCTCAAAACCTTCATCAGTAAAGAACTCTGAGAGGAAGTGTGATGTCTGGAGCTTGCATTTTGCAACAACATTAGACAGATGTTTCTTGAAGACATGGTTCTTACGGGATACAAGAAAGACAAACAGATCCCGAAAGCAGCATAACCAGTTCTCATTCTTATCCTTCAAACAAGACAGGAAACACATCAGGTGACGAAAAAGCAAAAAAAAAATATAGATGTCAAAATAAGAAAATGGATCACCAACCAAAGGTTCTGTTTCAGCTGCTATTTTACTAAATGACCCAAGCAGCCTCCAAAACAAACAAGTCAGAATTTCACCATTGACTTCTTTCGGGTTGGTAGCAAGCATATGCTTAATGAGTATACTAATGTCTCCCTCCCATAATGCTGGGTTGAACTGTAATTGTTGAAGGAAGATATTAGCAAAAGGTGGTGCCAAAAAACAACAATAACCTACTGCTGTCAATGGCAGAAAACTACATATCAGCCACCTCTTCTGAAATATTCCCAGCAGACTCGAGCAGCTCCCACTCCATTCGGAGAATCGGAAAGCAAATGCCAAAGAACGTTGAAAATTGACCATCTCCTAACAAAGGGGAGGAGCCAAAAGTAAACACAACATTTTCCAAAATAACGTTGCAGAAATCTATCATTAGAGTTGTAAAATCAAAGAGCAAAAGTATCTTTTCAACTATTCTAATCCTTTGTCCAATATTAGTTAGCTTCTACTCTTTCTGAGTTCTAAATTTGAATCAGTAGCTGATCCAGAAATTCTAACAAGGGGATAAAAAGATGCAAGAATACAACACTAGGAATATGAACCTGTGACTTGAAGTAATTATTGAACACCCTTCACAACTACATGATTATATTAAGGAGATTCGACAATGTATATACATACAAGCAAAATTTTGTTTTTACCCTACTTGCACAATATTACTTCCCAACAAGGGGGACTCAATTGAACTCCCTAATTAACTTTAGCTCCATCACGGATTGGAATAATCAAAAATTTGTTAAAGAATTGGCTTCTTTTTTTTTTTGATAACCCAGAAATCCGTCTGTGACCCGCCCTTTGGACCAATCACAGCCGTCTAAACTCGGTGGATGATGGACCCCCCCCCCTCTACCCTTCTCCACTTAAATACCAGGCTTTGCTTTGCATGGTGTGGGGCTTGAACCTGCGACTTAAGCCCTCCACCTTTTGCCACTTGAGCTAGGTCTTTAAAAAAACAGCCAATTGGAACGTGAATCCTCGGGTACCAATACTTGGTTCAAAATGTTAAACTCAAGAACGGAGATTCGAGCATTGCAATTTGAAATCTTACAATGAAAAGGTTAGTATCAAAAACAAGATTCTAAAGAGAGAAAAAGAAACTGTTGAGAACAAAAGTTGGCCTCTTTTCTTAGGTTTCTAAATATTCAAAATTGTTGAATCAGTGATGTGATGCATGAGGCAGGCGTGGAAGTGAGGCAAATACACAGACTATCCCCAGGAGAGAGAATTTCAAGTATCTTGGGTGTGTAATACAGAGAAGTGGGACACCAATGATGATGTCACACATTGCATTGGTGCGGCATAGATGAAGTGGAGGTAGCTCCGAAGTCTTGTGTGATAAAAAGGTACCACCTAAACTTAAAGGTAAGTTCTACAGTGTGGATGCGCAGACATTCCGTGAGGAGGTGAGAGAGATTGGATATAGGGGGTACGAGGAGAGGTAGAGGTAGGCCGAAAAAGTATTAGGGAGAAGTAATTAGACAAGATATGCCGCAGCTTCATATTACCGAGAACGTGACTTTAGATAGGAAGGTGTGGAGGTCGTGTATTAAGGTAGAAGGTTAGTAGGTAGAAGAGTGCTATCTTGCTTTTGGAAGGTTTAGGCTTGTTGATGTTTGTAGTAGTACTAGACTACTAGTCCTATTCTTGTAATTTCTTGCTTTTGATTATCACCATATGTTGTTTATTGTGTTTTGATTATCACGTTATTTTACTATTGTTGGATTTCACTGGGTATGTTGTTGATTTTGATAAGGTGTTGTTAGCTTGTTTTAAAGAAAGGCCTTACCATTATTTTAAAGATCTTCAAACTTCAACCCAAATTGCCACGACTTGATTCAGTTGCAAGTGTAATTAAATAACCCAGTATACTAAGAATCTATTTTTCATTTTGCCACATTTGGTGATTCTTTTTTTGATAAAGGTAACATTTGCATATCAATCATCAGCTCAAAGCTGGTATCCAAAAATTTACATTATATTCTCCCTCCACACTTGTGTGCCTGGGTGATTCTAGAAAAGCAAAAAACAATAATGACTCACATCTTTTTCTATATTCAAGAAATCCCCGAGGGCCCATTATCCACCATGTTTCTAACCATGTGACACTGACCCTCAGGGATTTCTCAGTTATCAAAAAAAGAATAATCAAGTCAAAACATTTTACTAAAACTAAAGCAAGTCATTCTAGGTCAAATATTAGTACATATAAATCGAACAATTTTTTTGACAAAATATATAAATCAAACAATTTCTATGAGTCCTTAGGGATATCTTAAAAGCTTAGACATGAGTTAACAGAGATTAATAGGCACTGCAAATTTGGTGTTAATTTTTCACTTGTTTAAAGCATCAAGGAAGGCCCGACCTAGAACACTGGGATAGAAAAACGGGAATAGAGTGGAAGCACCAGCGCATCAAACCAGCCATTAAATTACCTGTTTCCAGCAGTGTGAAAGATTGCAACAACACCAACAAGAACAAAGTTTTTGACAGTTTCAAGGTTTTGCAGCATTCTACCAGCCAAGGCAAATGTTCCTCGGGATGTATTAACAATGCTTTTGCTAGCACATTAATGTTCTCCACGTTGATTGAGGATATTTTCCCGGAATCTAGTTTCTAAATATAAATTAAAAATGCAAGATTAGTTCAATGATCATTCATTTTTTGACAAAATTAAATAAGAACAAATGACGCACCACCACCACCACCACCCCACCCAAAGGAGGGCATCCGTCAACCTCCTCTGCCCCCAGAGTAAAAGAAAAAAAGAGAACTGTTTAAAAGTGTAAATGGAATAGGCTTCTGCAAACATTTATTTCCTAACTCTTTACAAGCAAGTCCCAAAGTTGATCTCTGGTAACATTATGTTACACTAAGACATGCACACACATATTTTTACATTTGAACATAAGGAAAAGATATAAACTGAAAGACCTATTACAAAATTATATAGGAGATGGAATTTGTGATGACTAGACTACAATCTCAGATTCTACAGAACAATAACAGTGGCAGTTAAATCACTATATGCGAGAAATGGAGCAAATTGGGAACTCAGATTTAAAAGACCTATTTAAAGTTTCAAAATTAAAAATGAAGACAGGCAATTGTATCCTTTAACTGAATTCTGATGAACTGTTATACGACAATAATGAAGAGATGCTCAGCAATATGATACAAACCATTACCTTATCCAATAGAGAAACACTGACCAGATTCTCATAGAAAGGCCACTTAATTTGCTTGGCCATTTCAAGAGCTTTCAGATTTAATCTTTGGGTCTGTATTAAACATCAGAAAAGAATAGATAATGAGCAAGCTAAACTTGAGCGCTCGGTGACTAAAAGGAAACAACTGAAACTCTTCGATGTAACCTTCAGAATTATCATAATAAAGGGAAAAATTAATGCCGCCACCATCTTCACATGTTCACCCTCATCTGGCAAACCCGCTGCAGCATGCTGGAGGCAAGATAGAGTGATGTCAACAGCTAGAGAGGCACCATGAGATGCACCTGTAATTTGAAGAGTTAATGCAAACATATGTCCAATTCAGGACAAAATTTACCAAATGCAAAAGTTGAGATACCTGATGATAATAACTTAATGCATCTTTGGAGCACATTCTTGAATGCATCAATACAAAGTGGACCACTTATTATTTCGGGCAATGCCTCTAGGTTTAAAGCAGCCTGAACAACAGTTATATCTTCATCACAGAGCCGGCGTAGTATAGCATCTTGAATGGTGCCAAATCTCTGAATGGAAGAGCAGTTATTAGAAATGAAGTCTGAAGAGACTTTATCAATAGAATAATTCAATGCACCTCATAAAAATAGATTCATGCAGAATAGACGAGCACCAAATTATAGAGAAGCTAGCATACCAATTCAATTAAACCTCCAAACTACAATTATTTGAAAAGAGACAGCTGCATGCAACAATCAAATAATACTGCAAAGTCACATCCCAGTAAAACTATTAGAGCATCCTTCCCTCAACCATTCCAGGTGGGGCCAAGTAACACATACAACTAAAAAGCCAGATCAGAGCTTCCCAAACACAGTACAACAGCATTTTCCTCCCCATTTAGATGCAAAGACAAATTTTGGAATGCGCTAAACATCCCAACAGAGGAAATTAACATTCAGCAATCAGAATTTTAGGAGCGTGCTTGAAGATTTTTCAGTCTCAAAAAAGTATTAGGAGCATGCTTGATGTTCAACAAGATATATAAACAGATGAATATCAGAAAGAAATCAATAACAATCACATCAATACTAGCTAAAATTAAACAGTGATGGCACTGTCCTTAACATACTAGCTCATTTCACTTATGGTAAAAACAGCCCAAGGATAAAGTTCTCACAGTCTCGGATGTCAATTACTCATGTTGATAGTCGGATAGGAGTATACATAAAAACCGAAGGACTATACTCAGTGTCTAGGTAATTCAGAATACAGCTCGATCGCCATAAATCTAAAGCTCTGCAGACACCATCAACAAAGAAGTATTGAGTTCTCACATCGGTTATTAGGGATGGGAAGATCTCTTTATAGGATCAAAATCTTGGCTATCCTTACCTTTTTGAGCTAGCTTTGAAGGTTGAGTTAGGCTAAAGGTCCAGTACTTATCATTGTATTACAGAATCAGACTCATCTTAACTCTTGGTTTACACTTTACCCGATGTTGGGCCCTCATACTAAGTTTTACACACTCCACATGTCCATTCTTGGGCGGGCGTGTGTGGTTGTCAAAGTCTCACATATGTTGTGAGCAAGGTTATTTGATCTCCTTATATGGTCTTTGGCAATACTCACATCATAAGCTAATTTTTGGGGTTGAGTTAAGCAGAAATTTCTCATCATAGTATCAAAGCCAGGCACATTCCAATCCTTGGTTTTACCCAATGTTGAGCCCTCATAGTATGTCATCTATGCTCTAGTAGGCCCGAGTGAGGGGTGTGTTGAGTTCCCCACATCAACTATTTAGGAACAGAATAGGTCTCTTTAAATGGTTGTAAGCAATCCTCACTTCATGAGCAGTTTTTAGGGTTGGATCAAGGCCCAAGGTCTATCTTTTATTCGAGAGTAATAATACTAATTTTGCTTATGATCTAGCAAAGTATAGCATATCTAGATTAAATTCTCTCCAGATGAGGTCAAAAACCAGATAAAAACAACTAGTTGGGTAAGGGAAAACAGCACATCTAGATTAAAGGAACGAACCAATGCCTGAGAATCAGCTGCTTCAACATTCAACATACCACGCACATCCAGGCCCAAAAGAGCAGATCGACGAACCTCTGCCTGCAAGAAAAACACATATAAATGTGTAAATAATAGTTTGTACCATACTTAACTGGATTTGATCTCAGAAGTTCTTTAAAACGACAAGTACAAACCACAGACTCGTGATCTACTCTTTAAAATATCATTTACAAAGTACAAACACATGATCATCTTTCTTTCTTTTTTTGAGAATAGTAACAGATGATCATCTCTTCTTTAAAACAAAATTTTATTTTATTTTATTTTTGATGACCATGTGTCCGGACCATCTTTGGCACACCTTGACTAATTCCTCGAGATATGTGTCACCTCCCACCAGTAAAATGTACAAGGTAGGTACCTCTGTCCACCAAGGCAAGTACTTTTTATCTCTATTGGAATTTGAACCTGAGACCTTGTGGTTCTCAACCCACTTCATTGACTACCAGGTCACACCCTTGGGTGCTATTCTTTAAAACAACATTTTTTCCCAATAACAAAATTGATCTATATTTTATCATAAGATATCTGATCTTTATTACAAAAATCACTGCGCTTCTTCCAAATGTCAATATCACTTATTAGTTGAAGAATTAATTTGTATTGGTGAAATTTCTTGTCAGAAGATGGACAACTTCATTTTCTGGCTAAATCGTTAACTCAAAATGCCAACAGCAATGAGCAATGCAGCTTAGCTACTATCCTTCAGTCTGTTTTTTCTTTTTGTAACTTGGGTTGTTCTCCTTGCCACTATAAAACTTAACAATGGGGTCAAATATGCCCAAATTCTGATCCATTTAGTGGAAAAGATCATATTACTACCAACCATATGCTACTGCTTTGAAGATTGCTCCAAATCATCATTATCAGGGGAAAAATAAAGTTGCCCCCAATGATACTCATGCCTTTCGCCCATTTGAAGATGTGAAGTGTAAAATATCTTATTATTTCTTTTTTAATCGGCAAACTATCCTCTCTTTTTTTACTTCTAAGAGACACAGCACTTAGAAGAAAAATATAAAAGAGAAATAGCCAACTCAAAGGATGAAGCCATCAGGATAGAAATATATAATATGGGAAGGTAAACAAAGATACCTTTGGATGTTCCATGGCAAACCAAACTTTTGAATTAGATATTTCATGTGAAAGATCTAAATTACAGTTCAACATCCTGATAACTATTTCATAGTCATTTTTGGACCGCAGTTTAATATCCTGCACGCAAAGAAGAAAATGATATTTTACATCAATGATTAAACTAAACAATTACCCCATAATAAGAAAAGATCAAAAACCACACAGAATATGGAGAGACAAGCAAGAAAAACAAACCTCAATATATCTGTTGACAGCTTCACGTGATTCGAACAGATATTTCTTAAGGAGAGAAACCAATATCTGATTGCACCGGCTCCCTAAAAATTATAAGCATAGAATGACATGAAAAAAGAAATACAGGTTAGCAAAAGCAGAACAAGAAATATTATTCAAGAATCTATAGGATCTGAGATGCTTATTCAGACATGCAGTTAAAGAACACCAGGAGTCCTGAAGGGTGAGCAGAGTGTAGTGCAACACAGTTACTTGCATGTTTCTTCCCGTAATACCCCGTTAACCACTACAAATTAAAAGTTAAAACAATCATCCCCTAAAAGAATGGGAGCTAATTTAATTTCATATCCAGTCTGCCACATACCCCCAGCCCCCACCCTGCAAACTCTTCTCCTTCTTTTCTTTGAACCCAAGTACGCTTTTCCCTTTTATCAACATTTAATTGAATTTAAATTAAGCAGACGTTTGGATAGTGTGTGCCTACTCAACTAGTTTTAGCATATATGACATTTATGCACGTCAGGTTGGCGAAATCAATGAAAATATTTCAAATGCAATAGGATGGAATAGATGATGTGTATGCTAATCTTAAAACAAAGCAAACCTGCAGCTGCTGAATCATTGTCCTTCAATATCCGCAAAGATGTGTTAAGCAGCTTTGAGACTATACGAGCAACAAAGCCCTTTAAAGGAACCATCTCTACTATAGACAACAGAGTTCCATGGCAAAGATCATCGGAACAACTACAAAGCATAAAAATTAAAGTCAGAGGGTCTAGCAAATAGTAAAACGTCAGAGCAGATAAAGTAGCCATTCCCACCTGTATTCAACAAGAGAGTCCAAAAACAAGGCCAGAAATTTCTCTGTGTTGAACTCCTCTACCAATTCACTTAGAAGTCCCGAAATATCCCTTTAGACAAACAGCCAGAAACAGGATTCAGAGGAATATTACAAATTTCAACTTAGGCAACATACGGTTTACTATGTGGTGGTACATGAGCAGGGCACAACATAGTACCTGATGTCCTTGAGGATATCAATGATCTTCTTGGAGATAATTTCAACAGATTGCAACTGCATAAAGTGTTATTAAACCGGAGAACGAAGTTAGAGACATAGATAACAATTGCTAGAACACTTACAAAATTCAACCAGCATGCTAATAGTCAACATTGTAAAAGAGAAGGATATGTTCCAGTGCCATTCCTCATGCAATCAGATAAACAACTTGCCTTTTATATAAAGGTAACAGCTATCAATATTCAATCAATTAAACAACTACTAGCACTCTATCTGGAAAATGGGCAGACAGACAGACACCACGACACATACAGATGAGGAGACATAATAGGCTTAACATCATGTTGACATTTTTTAAAAATTAAGCATTCGGTAATCTAGATAAATATCCAGTTCTCTAACTATAGCCACCAGAAAGGCCCTAGAAATTCACTGGATTGAATCCAAGCAGAGAATGAAATTTGAGAGCGTAAAGACCGTCATCTTGGGAATCCCTATCCCTAATTGATCCTCAAGACTTTACTTCTAAAGTATTGACTCCCTTGCATATAATGTGTCCATAGTTTTAAATGAAGGTCCAAGATAAATGTGCACACAATAAACTTTTAGTAACTTATACCATAAACAGAGTAGATACAGCTAAGTTCCTCTTTTGCCTTCATCTTAAATCTCAATTGGTTCTATCCAAAGCTCTCATTATTAACCATGCATCTTACATAAAATTCTGAATATCTTTATACTAGAAGACAAAGAACCTCTCCAACAAGCTATGTTGAGAACTAATCCTGTTAAACATTGTTGTTCCAGATTCCATGATTTCCTAGTTTTTTTTATGTAAAAAGGGATAATCAGATGACCGACACACAAAGTTCCTTTTTTAGTTAAATGTAATCATCTATCAACAACAAAAAGGTGTCCAAGAGAATACAGCAATAGACTAATAAAAAAATCACTGTTAAACCTAGAACCAAACAATTAAACAGATAAATATGCTTTCAACAGTTCCCACTTTAAAATCATACAATAATAAGTTCTCTGCTAACCACCACTTTGCTACTCGACTTTTGAGGCTAAGCTTTTACAGACTGTTGATAGTAATTAAAAAAAAAACATAATTCACAGACACTCTTGAAGCTCACCTAACATTATCCATATCCATTTAGATATCTAGCTGTCGTAAAATATATACAAGCAGTTATTTGTGGGTTGATTCTTTAGCATCAGCTACCATAAGAACAATAACACTTTTAAAGTAGCTAAGTGATAACGAGGAAAATATACAACACTATCAGAGTAATAGTGTAAGAAATCCGTCTTCTAAGTCCACAAAGCTTTCCACTAGAAGTCTAGAACACAATATAATTTGCATATTTAGTACGTGTTTGGCCATAAAATTGGGAGCATGATTTAGCGATTTTATTTCAAATCAACGTATGTTTAAAAAATCTACATAAAATTCCAACTTCATCTTTAAATTATGATTTCAAATCTCAAAAATTCTCCAAACAGTAGGATTCAGAATTCCAAATTGTGATTTCAATTTTTTTTAAATATAAGACTGGAACATAAGTTTATATTTACAAAAAAGACCCATAATTTTAAATTTTGCAAGAAAAAAAAAGACTCATGTTCGATGGGAAGAGATCGTCAATACCATGTAGGAGGATTTTATGAAAGAATAAGAATAGTTAATTACTACTCTCCCTCCGTCCCAATTTATATGAGTTAGTTTGACTTGACATGAAGTTTAAGAAAGGAAGAAAGACTTTTGAAACTTGTGCTCGAAAATAAATTATAGATATTTGTGTGGCTAGAAATCATTTCATAGAGGGTAAAATAGGTATTTTAAAGTTAAAATGTTACTAAATATAAAAATGTGTCATTCTTTTTGGGACTAACTAAAAAGGAAAGTAAGTCATATAAAATGGGACAGAGGGAGTATAATTGTTGATTTATTGAACCAATGAATCTTTGAAAAATTATATGTATTTGAAAGTTTGTAATAACATGTAATAGCAAATATTTATTTATAAAAGGAACATGGAAATATGTGATTTATTAATTCAACGTTTTAGGATATTCTGATACCTTGTTTATGAACAATTATTTGCTCATTTGGTAAGATTGTATATGAGTTGGGGAAGTTTTGATAGTTTTCACAAATTATGGGATTTTCATGTTATAAGAAAAAATGCAACTTAAGAAATCCAAATGCATGTCTAAACAAAACTTCACCTTCAAATCAACTTGTATCATGTCCAAAGGACCCTTAGTATAGACCCCAGGATAAAATATATCAAAAAGAACCACATAATACATTTTTCTAACCCAAACCAGAGGGAAGAAATGCTGAAAATACTCTCTACCAAAGTGAACGGAACACAACAATACCTGGACAAGAGTGACTAGGGTCATCAAAGACATACGGCACCACTGCAAGTCAGTAGAATCTCTTGCATCTGCTCGAGCAACTTCAGCAAGGGAACGGATCAAGCTTTTGACAACCTTAGGGGACAGAGTTACCTTATCAGCTAGCAGGCTAACGATCATCAGAGCACCAGCCTACAAAAAGCCAAAATCCCATTCACAAGATCAATGAATGATATGGCTTGAAGACTCTAGAATGTCTGAATGTAAGGAATTCCACCGATACAAAATGTGCCACGCATTTAATCAAGTAGGCAAAAAAGAACACTACAGAGGAAGACTTAGAAATGAAAGTTAACGTGATTGGAATGAGCAAAAACACATAAAATGTGACTGTATTTCCACGTCTCAGTCACAACATGCATAGATCTCTGTTTTGGTAGCACTAAAAATCAAACAGGACAAAGGTTCATGACAGCCTCCAGATTTGCACAGTACAAGTCAAGCCAACCTCTTACTCTGGAGTATCAAACAGCGATCGACATCTTTAGACTAAGAGGACTTGGCGACAAGAGGCAAAATAAAAAGAATGTCAAGCAGCATTATAACATAAAACAGTTATCGCATACGAAGCCACTAAGCTTACCTTTTGATCAGTTCCTCCTCTGGAGCCTGGTTGAAGTCCAAATTCCACAAAAGGCAGGACTCTCCTCACTGCATCACTGTCTATCGTAGTGAGTGATCCTAGGACCTCAAATATTACAGCTGTACAAAATCCAGATACAGGCCTTGATGGCTCAACCTTCTTTGAAGCTGTCACCTATAATTTTCCATTCAAAATTTGTAATACATCAAAAAAAATAAAGAAAAAAAAGACAATCAGGTATACACACAAGGGATAGGTGCATACATAGTTGCACAAACACTCTAAGATCCCAAAGTCACGTATACTTTGTTGCACGATAATCTTCCTGGGGAGTGGTGCACCAGAAGCCTTAACCCCTTCAAGAAATTTCCATTTGCTATTCCTGAAACAGGCAGAAGATGTTATATTCCTGTATCTGATATCCTAGGCCACCACATGAGATATGCAAACATTAACATTCTTACCCAGTGTCTATTAGTTGCACTACTCGAACGAATACATGAGTGTCATGGTAAGGCAAGGCACATAAAATTAATTCCTCGATATTATATATGTGGATTCTGTTGAAAGAAAAATCAGATAGAGTTAGATGCAGAAACAACTGCAAATAGCATGAAACAAACAGTGTGTGTAAATCAAGTGGTATAGAAATATTTAAGAAGCACCAATAAATAGTGTGTTGCATTACATTCAACAACTGAAATTGAGCAGCTTACTTGTATCTACGAATCAAGTACTCCAATGTCTTTAGGGCTGCTGATAACTCAAAATATCCTGATAACAACTGCAAGTAGGAATAAATTGATGCATTGATTCGTTTGTTTTCCTCAATCCCCATCAACTCTCTATCCAATTCTCTACTCCCATAACTAAACAAGTCACTTTTGTACTTCTTAAATCTTTCTTCGATACTTATTAACACCTCCAAACCTGAATGGCATATAAGAAAACACCAAAAAGTTTTATTTAGGTGATGTCCAATACAAATGAATAACAATAACAACAATCGAAGTCCAGAAAAATATGAAGAGTAAATGCTTGATGAAAAAATGAATACAAAACTATTTTTCCTTGCCCTGTATATCTACATGTGTAAGATAACTTTGTCCAATACATAACTTCTTGGTAATACAGAAAATCCCAATTAGGAACTGCCAATAGTCTTCCTGGTTTCACTTCAGCCCAAAAAACACTGAAGTGCGCAGCTTAACAATCAGGCATAAGTTTCGTGGCACTTGAAAGGTGGGATTTTGCAGCAATTAAATAAGACTATGCATGAGGACCAAGCAAAAAAAGTACATACCAAAACAATTCCCTGGTATCCTACTGAAAATTACAAGTAACAAGCAGCTATTTGTGAATGCTTAAAAAGGGTTGGCACCTGATTGAGCAATGTTGAGAATGGTGTCGAGCTCGATATCGGCGGCTTCTTTTGGGTCAAACAAGATTGAAGGACGAGTGAATGGTCGTTTACGCTGCTCAGTATCCGGGACTGCTAACCGCTGCAGTTGAGCAACCAGTGAAGTAGCCATCGTTAAACCTTAACTGTTAAGCTGGTTTTTTGTAACCCTGAGAGAGATGAAAGAGAGTTTAGGCGCTTTTTGTAAGCCTGAGAGGAGTGAGGAAGAAGGGAGACGACGTATTTGGGGTTTAGGGTTTTAGAATCTGAAAAAGGTCCTTCTTTTCTTTTTTTTTCTCTCTTTTCTCTTTTCTTTTGGCTGAAAAATAACATGTGAGTAATATTTACAATTAAATTGTGTAGCTCAAATATCACAAAATAAGAATAGCATAAACTATCTATTATTATTATTCTCATAAAATTGTGTAGCTGAAATATCTCAGAATAAGGATGTATTTACTATTGTTTGTTTCATATTTTCATATATAATTATTTATTTACATAGTTGTTTAAATAATAGAGAAAATTACACCAAGTGGCCTTTCATGACATTTGTTTACCACTTTTTTGTTTTGCAACATTGTCCGAAATGACCAAATATGGATAAAATGGTCATATTTGATGTAACTACTATATATTTATTATATTTCTTTTCTCCAGAAAAAATATGCACGATTCTGTCCGAATTTTTTCACCTCTTCTTAGCTTTCTGTTTTTAGCTCGTCCTCTTCACCTTCGGTGGAGGTAAGCTATCTCCTTCTTCGTTGATTATTGTCGTTTTTTCATTACTTTGAATCTTCATAGGTGATTTCTAGTTTTTATTAGGATTTAGGGTTCTGACTATGTCTTGTGGGTAGATTATAGCTCGTAGGGGTGTCAAAATGAGTTCAAATATAGGTAACCCGTCCAATTCATCCAAAATTTTATGGGTTGGGCTCAAGATAATTTAAATTGGGTTCAATCTTAATTTATTACAGTCTTAAGTCATTTTAAGAGAATCTTCAATTGAGCTCAATTTAATCTCCAATTTCAACATGTTTTAACATTATTTATTTGCATTGATGTTGTGTGTATCGGTTGCGAGTGCAACCCATGTTTCTCCAAATAAAAGAATTTTGAAATATATGTTTCAAAAAAGAAATAAGGCTCTATACATGGTGAATAAATAATTGTGAATATAAGTCCTAAGCACTAAGATTGCTCTATGCAAAATTATAATCAAAGTGAAGTTGAAGTTGTAGCACGCCGAGTAAAAGGCAGTTAAAGTGTCGTGGACGACAAATAGGCAGATGATCGCCCATGAAAGAAGTCTGAGGATACAAGTAGGACCAAAGGATGTGATCAAAAGGTATTTCGTGAAATTTGACTTACTATATTTTTTTTTATTCTTGCATTTTTTTTATAATTGTTAATGGTGATTTTGGGTCTCTAAGTCTAGTGGACATTTCGTTTTGTTTCAAATTAATATATTTTCATTACTTTAATAACATTTGATCATATGTGTATGTCTTCTTATTTTTTTCTTTCTTCTTTTGTTGTTCCTTGTTCTACTTTCGTTTTAGCATTATTTGTCGAACTATTTTAATGTTCATAAATTCTTGACATGATTCCTTTTTGTCTATGTAAAATATTGGTGGTTTTTATATTCAATCGACAAACATGTATAGTGTAGGGTTAGTATGCATATTAACATTGATTTCATGAGTGTGTTGAAAAACGCAATGAATAAAAGATAGCTCAAAATGTTTCAACGATCTTATTTTGTCTATTTTTTTTAACTGCCTGAATTTGTTATTCGCCATCAACTAACACATGCATTATTGTTTAGAGGGGTTGTTTTGGATAATATTAATGATTTGTCCGTTAAGATTAATGGCACCATCTTGAGGTACGGTCTTAAAGAATTTGCAATTGTGACTGGTCTTAAGTGTTTTGATGACAACTAAAGAGTGCAAATTATTGAAGAATTCGGCTCGTTGTTGTATACGTATTATAGGAATAGTGAAAAAGTAACAAAATTTGAGTTGTTGCATTGCTTGATCGTGATCGTTGATCCTAAATCGATATTGGTTTTGAATAGCATAGTTCTTCAAAACTTTGACAATCGTTGTCTTATCCTTATAGATCTATCGTTTCTCAGCTTTCAGGTTAAAACAACTCTCACTAATATAATTTACCTTCTCTCTCACTACTGCACCATAATCTATGATTCCAACCTCAAACATTTCAAATGTATATGCATTGTATACTTTTTGTATACTATCTTTATTTTCTGTAGAGAGACTAGCAACTGTAGTCCAGTTGTTGAAGACCTCCATAAAAATTCATCTTAACGTGACACAAAGTGGGTACGAAGATATATCTGGGTTTTTTCGTTTCAACTCCATATAAATATTAACACTCGTGTTATTGTGCATTAATATAAATAGAGACTAATCAGCGATGATATATTTCATCTCCGTGAAGTATGCTATGGTAGTTACACCAATTTTGTGTAGAAACAGCAGTAGTTAGATCTTCAAGATCACAATCAAAATTGACAACAACAACATCAATAATGTAATTGGCGCATTTATTGTTATTCTCCCATACACCTTTGTGTTGAATCAAAATTGTGAAACAATCTATTGAGATTGATGAATTAATAGACAAATTGATGAACCAAAACAGAAATTGGCGGAATCAGCTAAATTGAAGAATTGACAATGAATCACCAGCAAAATTGAGCATTTCTCGGCGAAATTAAAGAGAAATCGTTGTTTGTGCGGCAAGGGAGATAGAAATATTTTTTTTTTTCATTTTTGAATGAGTGAACTAGGGTATTTTTCGGGCTTTACAAGATCTCTAATTTTGGGCTATTTTTTTTCTCCAGGTAAATGAAACTTGACAATAATTTTTTTGTAAACAAAGTAGTTTATTATATAATTATCAAATTTTCCCTAAATAGTATTGATAAACTTCTTATAATTTTTTGTGTTTTTTTAATTTAAGGATACATGTATAATTTACATGCATTAAAAAACTAGTGCTAACATTTTTAAAAGGAGAAATTAAGTAAATGCTACATAAATACAGATTAATTATAAAAATACACCCCATTGCATTGATACCCCCTAAATAATTACAATAGATGCCCCAAGTAATAATTTCGCGTAACTGATACTAAATTAGTGTGTGTATGTATATATATATATATGTGGTATCAATAAGATTTCTTGTTCAGAAATTACTCATTAGTCAATGATACTATAAGAGTATGTATATATCTATAAGAGTAAATATATATTTTTTTGGTATCATTAAGGTTTCTTGTCCACACCCTATACTCATTGATAAATGATACTGTAAGAGAATATATTACCAAATGGTATCTTTAATAAAAGAAAAAAAAATGACAAAGAAACAAATAATAAAAATACTATCAAATGATATCTCTAATAAAAGATGAAATAAAAAAGAATAAAAAAAATTGTTACCAAATGATATCTCTAATAAAGGATAATATGAAAAAAGAATAAAAATAATAAATGAGATAATAAATAAGTAAAGAACAAAAAAAATTATTTTAATTTCTTGAAAAAGGTAAAAATATAGAAAGAGAGAAAAAAAGAAGAAGATAAACTAACAAAAAATAATATTATCAAATGGTATCTCTAATAACGAATAATATGAAAAAAAAAAAAATAAATAAAAAATGAGAAAAAGAATAAAAGAGAAAATAAAAATAATTAATGAGAAAGAATAAAAATAATTAATGATAAGACAAAAATAATAAATGAGAAAAAAGAACAAAAATAACTAATAATATGACAAAACTTTTGGGTTGGGGAGAATTGGGCCTAAATTTTAAAAAGGCTAGGGCGAATTTGAGCATAAAAAATTCAGCAACTTACATAAATGACTACATTTATAGGGTTGTTGAAGTTCATTAGCTATAAGTATGTTATTTACTAAAAATGGTTACATTTTATATGAATATCTAGTTGTATTTGTGTATTTTTTTTTTTGTTTTAACTATACAATGATAAAATTTGAATTATAGTGCATTAAATAAGGTAATATATGGTACTCTAACTGAATCCCTTTAATTATATCCTAAAATTCTCAACTTCCCATTATTACATTAACAACTAATGATTACATAGTCAATGCGTATATTCTTGGATTCCAATTAGTTTTTAAAAAAAATTGGATACATCGTACACAAATTTTCATTGTCGCTATTGTTCTTGTTCAAGTGTAAAGGTATTTCACATAATTTTCTTTAGTTAAATTGATTTATTGTAATTGTGAATAAATCTTATTTGTTTCGATTTCAAATATGCGAACTTCATGACAATCATAATTGTATCCCTAAGATTGCTCAATACAATTGTGTTGATATATCATTACAATTGGATAATCTAGAAAAAAAAATGACAATGAACTATACTACAATATGATTATCCAAATGTATATGTATTTCACTCTGTAAAAAAAAAATAGATGTGTTGTATACGTATACATTCAAATCTATGTAATGTATTTATGTATCCGAATGCATTTGTATTTCCAATTGGATAATCTATGAAAAAATAACAAGTATCCAAATGTATATGTATTCCATTGTGTTCAACATTCAAATACAACTATATGTGTTTAATCAAGAGAAGAAAATGTATTCATGTATTTGATTACCTAGTCAATGCATATACTCTTGGATTCCAATTAGTTTTTAAAAAATTGGATACAGCGTACACAAATTTTCATCGCTATTATACTTGTTCAAACGTAAAGGTATTTCACATAAATTTCTTTAGTTAAATTGATTTATTGTAATTGTGAATGAATCTCGTTTGTTTCGATTTCAAATACGCGAACTCCATGACAAGCATAATTGTATCTCTAAGATTGCTCAATACAATTGTATTAATATATCAATACAATTGGACAATCTAAAAAAATGACAATGAACTATACTACAATATAATTATCCAAATGTATATATATTTCACTCTATAAATAAATAGATGCGTTGTATACGTATACATTCAAATCTATGTAGTGTATTTTTGTATCCAAATGCACTTATATTTTCAATTGGGCAATCCATAAAAAAATAACAAGTATTCAAATGTATATGTATTTCGCTGTGTTCAACATTCAAATACAATTATATGTGTGTAATCAAGAGAAGAAAATGTATTCATGTATTACCTCATTTGTATCAAAGTGAATTTTAACATAATTAAATTATATTGTATATTTGAATGCTGGTGAAAATAACTTCTTCAAACAAAACCTATGAAAATTGAACAAACATATAAATGTATACAAATATAAACTTCATATAAACGAGAAAAAAAATGCAATTAGAAAATACCCAATAAAGATGAATCACAAAAAATGTTCCTACAATCATGCAAAGGATCTTGAATTAGAAGGAAATTGGGGGGGAAATAATAATAAGAGACATTGATACATGTATATTGAAAGATAAAAATATTGAATAAGGTAAGCAGGGGAACATAGCACCATAAACGTGCATATGACATTTATTAGGTGTGTAGTAATATATTTCCTATTTAATAATTATTTAAATACATATAATTTTTTTTAAAAAAAGATGACAATTCATGTTTAAGTTTGCTAATTAATATTAAAGTATATCCATATAGCTTAAAAAAATAAATTGTAGCTATATACATTAAATATATAAAGATGACAATTCATGTTTAAGTTTGCTAATTAATATAAAAGTATATCCATACAACTTTAAAAAAATAAATTATAGCTATATACATTAAATATAAATTGATGTTTGTTATATTCTGTAATTTTTCCCAAATTTAATTTAAAGGGAAATGAAGGGAAATTTGGCCTAAGGTAAAGAAGAGGTATAAACTGTAGTTTATTTTGGATCAATGGATATTTGCTGAATTAGTTTGAGTTGAGTTATGAAATTATAATTATTTTGTGTTTTGTGGCCATTTACATAATTTTACCTATTAACAACCAACAATAGAACTTGCATTAAATATTCACTCAATTTTCGTAATTATTAAAGCAATTCTTTTTTTTTGATAATAGACCATCCAATAATATTGTAGATGGAGTTATAACTAAGATAACATAGCATATCAATATTAATAGTTTGGTAGAAATATGCCTACTTCTAGCTATAAATTGATCTTGTACCTAAAGTATTTCAAAATTTTGTAGTATTTTTTTATTTATTTTATGGGAAAAGGGTTAAATATACCCTTAAACTATTCGAAAAAGTCTAGATATACCCTCCGTTTAAAGTTTGGCTCACTCGTGCCCTCACCGTCCAACTTTTCGTCTAGATATGCCCTTATGGGCGCTAGTTGGCCTGCTGGACATATCCAGCTCATTTTCCATTTCTTTAAATGTCACATGGAATTATCATGTCATTTTGACTTTACCACATGACATTTTTATGAAAATGGAAAGGGATCAATTATGCCCCTAAAAAATTTGAACCCATAAACACCTAACCCGACCCATAAATCAACCCCCCTTTTAAATAAACTACCCGACCCGTTTTCAACAATTTTGTTTAAATTTTTATTTTTTCGGTAAATCCCGAAAATGAGTAATTGTTTATTAAAAAATAGGAAAAATATGAAAAACATATAAAATTAACGCAAAAAATTCACAAATAAATATTGTAACCTTAAATTCAACAATTTCAATAAAAAAATTTTGGTAAATCCCGAAATGAGTAATTGATTAATAAAAAATATGAAAAAATATATAAAATTAACGCCAAAAAATCACAAATAAATATAGTAACCTTAAATTCAAATATTTCAACATTTTTTTTTAATTTTTATTTTTTTTAGAAAATTCCGAAAATGAGTAATTTATTAATAAAAAATAGGAATAATATGAAAAAAAATATTACGCCAAAAATTCACAAATAAATAGAGTAACCTTAAATTCAACAATTTCAACAATTTTTTTTAATTTTTTTTTTCTTCAGTAAATCCCGAAAATGAGTAATTGATTAATAAAAAATAGGAAAAATATGAAAAAAAAAATTTGTTGAAATTGTTGAATTTAAAGTTACTATATTTATTTATGAATTTTTGGCGTTAATTTTATATTTTTTTCATATTTTCCTATTTTTTATTAATCAATTACTCATTTTCGGGATTTACTAAAAAAAAGTAAAAATTAAAAAAAAATTGTTGAAATTGTTGAATTTAAGGTTACTCTATTTATTTGAGAATTTTTGGCATAAATTTTATATATATTTTTTCATAATTTTCCTTTCTTTATTAATAAATTACTCAATTTCGGGATTTGCCGAAAAAAAATTAAAATTTAAAAAAATTGGTGAAATTGTTGAATTTAAGGTTACTATATTTATTTGTGAAATTTTGGCATTAATTTTATATTTTTTTCATACTTTTCATATTTTTTATTAATTAATTACTCATTTTCGGGATTTACCGAAAAAAAAAATTAAAAAAATTATTGAAAGTGTTTAATTTAAGGTTACTATATTTATTTGTAAATTTTTGGCATTGATTTTATATATTTTTTTTCATATCTTTCCTATTTTTATTAATCAATTACTTATTTTTGGAATTTACCGAAAAAATAAAAATTTAAACAAAATTGTTGAAAACGGGTCGGGTAGTTTATTTAAAAGGAGGGTTGATTTATGGGTCGGATTAGGTGTTTATGGGTTCGAATTTTTTAGGGGCATAATTGATCCCTTTCCATTTTCATATAAATACCATGTGGTAAAGTCAAAATGACATGACAATTCCATGTGGCATTTAAAGAAATTGAAAATGAGCTGGATATGTCCAACAGGCCAACTAAGTTCCATAAGGGCATATCTAGACGAAAAGTTAGACGGCAAGGGCACAAGTGAGCCAAACTTTAAACAGGGGGTATATCTAGAGAAGATGACATTCACTTGCCCATATGGTATGTATGCATTCAAACGCATGCCATTCAACTTGTGCAATGCCCCAGCCACATTTCAGAGATGTATGATGGCAATCTTCCATGATATGGTGAAAGATTTTGTTGAAGTATTCATGGACGATTCTCGGTGTTTGGTGAGTCGTTTGAACTTTGTTTATCTAATCTTGACAGAGTTCTTGCTAGGTGTGAGAAGACCAACCTGGTGCTGAATTGGGAAAAATGTCACTTTCTGGTCAGAGAAGGACTTGTGTTGGGGCACAAGATCTCCAAAAGTGGGCTAGAAGTAGATAAAGCAAAGGTGGAAGTGATTGAGAAGTTGTCATCACCAATATCAGTGAATGGAGTGCGAAGTTTCCTTGGATATGCTAGTTTTTACAAGAGGTTCATCAAGGACTTCTCAAAAACTGCAAGACCTATGCACAGCTTGCTATAGAAAGAGATGAAATTTGTGTTTGATGAAAAATGTTTGCAGGCTTTTGAGATGCTGAAACAGAAGTTGATCGAGGCTCCTATTCTTATTGCTCCAAATTGGGAGTTTCCATTCGAGCTGATGTGTGATGCTAGTGATATAGCAGTTGGGGAAGTGCTTGGGCAGAGAAAGGATAAGGTGTTTCACTCTATATACTACACGAGCAAAACATTTGACGCAGCTCAATCGAACTGCATAGTTACTGAGAAGGAGATATTGGCATTGGTGTTCGCATTTGATAAGTTCAGGTCATACTTGGGGGGAACCAAAGTGATAGTCTACACTGATCATGCGGCCATTCGATACTTGTTCAACAAGAAGGATGCCAAACCTAGGCTGATTAGGTGGATCTTGTTGCTGCAAGAGTTTGACCTCGAAATAAGATATAGGAAGGGAACTGAGAACCAAATAACTGATCATCTATCCCGATTAGATGATTCATCTCATGTGAAAAATGAAGGGTAGATTCGTGAAGAGTTTCCTGATGAGCGATTGTTTGCTTTGGACATTGCTCAGGTGCTTGGTATGCAGACATTGTGAATTTTCTGGTGAGTGGTTTATTTCCACCTAGGGCATCAACACATTAGAAGTAAAGGTTAAAGTATGTTGCACGCTTCTATACATGGGATGAGCCCTATTTGTTCAAGCAGGGTCCGGATCAGATTATGAGAAGGTGTATAGATGAGCAGGAGGTGACACAAGTGTTGAAGAGTTGCCACGCGTCGCCATATGGTGGACATCATGGAGGCGAAAGAACTGCGCATAAGGTATTGCAATCTAATTTCTTTAGGCCTACTCTATTTAAAGATGTTGCTTTGTTTGTGAAAGGTTACCATCAGTGTCAGATGATGGATACCATTTCGAAGAGGCATGAGATGCCATTGAACAACATACTAGAGGTAGAGATCTTTGATGTGTGGGGGATTGACTTCATGGGACCATTCCCATCGCCCCGGGGTAATCAATACATTTTAGTCGTTGTGGACTACGTGTCTAAGTGGGTGGAAGCTGTTGCATTGCTAACAAATGATGCCAAAGTGGTTGTCAAGTTCATTCGAAAGCAAATCTTCACCAGGTTTGGAACGCCAAGGGCGATAATCAATGATGGAGGTAAGAACTTTATCAATAACTCAATTCATAGTATGTTAGCAAAGTATGGGGTGAGGCACAAAATGGCTACATCATATCATCCCCAAACTAACGGGCAGGTAGAGGTATCAAGCAGGGAGGTCAAGCAGATCCTCCAAAAGACTATGAATGCCAAAAGAAGAGATTGGGCTGACAAGTTAGATGATGCCTTATGGGAATATCAGACTGCTTACAAGACACCGATAGGGACTTCTCCTTATCGAATGGTGTTTGGGAAAGCTTGTCACTTACCAGCTGAGTTAGAGCACAAGGCATATTGGGCAATTAAGAAGCTGAATCTAGATGTTGAGTTAGCAAGCAGAAAGAGGATCACACAACTGCACGAGCTAGAAGAATTTAGGCTTCACGCCTATGAAAATGCAAAGATGTATAAAGAGAAGACCAAGAGGTGGCATGATAAGCATATTGTGTCACGCACCTTTGATCCTTGTCAGTTAGTGTTACTTTTCAATTCTAGATTGAAGTTATTCCCAGGGAAGCTTCGGTCTAAGTGGAGTGGCCCGTATGAGGTGGTGAGAATAACCCAACATGGTGTTGTAGAGTTAAAAAACAAGGATAAGAGTTGTACTTTCCTTGTGAATGGTCAAAGGGTTGACCATTATTTCGGAAGTAATGTGGATCGTGAGCTTGAAACACTCACATTGAATGATGAATGAGTCATAAGATGGGTCGTGCCGCGACGTTAAATTAGGCCTACACGGGAGGCAACCCGTGAACCATTGTAATAGCTAGGATTAATGTGTTTTTATTTGGTTATTCTAGTTCCTAGGAATTAGTAAAAAAAAAGATATATCAAGAAAAATACAAAAATATGCGTCGTGCCACGACCAAAACTAAGGCGCTGGATGGGAGGCAACCCATCATGTTTTTGATTAATGGGTGTTGAGCTGATAATATGTAGGATGAAGAAAATTCGCCCAAGGCAACTCCATGTAGGGAACGCATCACAGAGGCGGGGAATTTTTTTGCTTCGCCTGATACCATTTGAGGCAGAGGACTCCGTGTATGTGGCGCGTCGCGAAGGAGGTCTAGAATTTCAATTTCGATGGTAAGTTACTTCTACGTCAAAAAGAAGGCAATACCATGCTAACCCCGCAGCATGGAGCAAGGGCCAAAAATTGGCCTCGCCTGGAATTAAATTTCCAGTGGACTTCGTGCCAACCGCGCGTCGCTCCCCAGGTGAGCAAATTTCATTTTTTATTAAATAACCGAGTTTTACCCAATTTCGTTGGAAATTACCCGACCCCAACCCTTTTAACCCCGATTTCTTCCCTTAAATTGCCCATCATTTCCCCTTTTCACTACATTCACCACGATTTTCACCCCTTCCCTTCACCCTTGCGAATTTCTTCAAGTAGTTCCATGTCGCGCAACTACGCCCTTCTTTCTCTTCTCCATTTTTCTGAAACTCCGCGTCACCAGGTATGTGCTTTTATTTTGGTCTTGCGATTCTGGGACAGGTTGAGATGTCTTGCCATGGGTTATTGGTTGCTCAATTTTCAGGGAGTTGGGAAGGGTGTTTTTTGTTGTCAATATCGTGTGTTTCATGTTGGTCTATGTGTGTTTCAAAGTCTGAGTAGAAATACAGTGTTGCATAATTCTTGGGTTAAATTGATAGGGTATAGTATGTGGGAATGCTTGTCAATTTGTTTTTTGGTGTGCTCAATTCCATGCGTGTATTGTGCCTTGGTTAATCATAGGTTGATACGTTGGGCGATATTGTGGTTATAGGTGATTTTGAATTCTTGAGTACAAATTACTTAATGTTCATTGTTGTTGTTCTAGCATGAGGTAAAGATTTGTGGGTTATGCTTGCTCGTGACAGATTGTTGTCTGAATGGTTAATGATTAATGTAGAGTTTGAAGTGAATTGAGTTAGCCTGCTTGAATTTAGAGGTAGTATGGGGGTTTGACTACCTCGACTATTGAAGGTTTAATATGTACTTAAAGATGCTCTCCTTGCAAATTGGATACCTATTGTGTCAAATTCTTGAGTAGATACTACTTTGGCGAACAAGGTGTGAAGGATTATTGTTGCTAGGCGAAGTTGGCTGGGTGGTAGTGTGTACTCAGGGGTCTATATTAGTTACGTGAAGTCTTGAGTAACACTTCCTAATTGCTTCGTGGTTGTATCTGATATTGTGATGCCTCTCCGGTTTGATGAGCTTGGTAATTACTTGAGTATGTTATTGGTAAATTTTGGGAAGTCTGAGTACCTAAGCTGAGACTACATTGAACTAAGTGTGGGGTGGGGTGTGCACACCACCCATATTTTTATCATTGTTTTGCAGTCATGTGGGCTGAACTTTGGTATATTTTGTAGGTCACCATGTCTAGCTCACAAAGACCCGACAATGAAGTAGCCATATAAAGGAATAGGAAACGTGTCCGGAGTGGGAATGTCCCACCCGCACCTGCACTTCCCAGGGTTCAAACTAGGCGATTTGGGGTGAATGTTGTCACCAAAGAAGGAAATGCTTGGTATAAGAAGCACACCGAGGCCACTTATTTTTCTGATGTCTGTGTTGATGGGGACAGTCTGGCACGTGAGTTCCCCCAGATCTGGAGGCGAATTAGGGAGCTTGGCATGGAGTTCATCTTTGCTGACCCAGACGAGTGCAACTTGCACATGGTCCGGGAGTTTTACGCCAACTGGGTGCTCAAGGCGCGGTCCCACTATGTGACAGTGTGTGGTATGAATGTGCCCATTACTCCCACATGTATTAATGAAATATTGGGTACACCGCAGGACACCGACCCACTAGTGCTGACAGGGCTGAACATACGCCCTCCATAGCAGGCCATCCGCCACATGTTATGCGGACCATAGTCCATGGCTCAATGGATAAAGCACAGTGGGAAAAGATATCATAAATCTCTTCCCTACGCTCACATGTTGCGGGAGACACGTGTTTGGTTGAAGGTGGTGATGAACTGTCTGATCCCGGGCCTACATTACAATGATATCACGCGTGATCGGGTGTGCCTGGTTTATGCTTTGATGACTGGCATGGAGCTGAATATCAGAGCCATCATAAAATCTTCTATGCGGAAGGCCTGGGTTCACAAAGGGCATATGTATGCATTTGGTAGTCTGATTACCAAAATGTGTTGTGTTGCAGGTGTCCCTAAGGAGAATATAGATTACATGGCACCACTTTATCCAGCACCGGTGGACATCACTCGCACCAATGGGCCTGACACTAACTTCGGCCCTACACTCACCACCGCAGAGCGCCACAGGAGAGATGAGTTAATCATGGCTAGAATGTATGGACTGGAGATGCTACGACACAAGACTGGTGGCCGACCATCTACTGATCTGGAAATAGGGGACGTCAACAAACGTTATCTTCTGAATGACCATGCTAAAGCATTGCTTGGCATAGGTCCTGAGTTTCGGGAGGCGACTGAGAATGATATCCCGACTGATGAAGATAACTTGCGTACCGAATCAGATGTGGAGTCCGATTCGGACGAAGAAATAGACCCCATACAGGCCGAGGCTGAGGCCGATGGGGGTGATAAAATGGAGGACTGGTCAGGGAGTTTCTTTTTCACCTTACCTTTAGAACTTTGTTGAGATTTTGACATGCACTGGGGACAGTGCTATTGTATAAGTGTGGGGTGAGGGTGAAAAACATATCTGATCTGTACATATATTGGGTTGAACATTATTTTCTGTTTTGTCTGATTTTGGGTTCCCTTGGTAGTTGTTTTCGGTTCTTTAGCCAAGGATAGTCCCTTTGAACTGTACAAAAATACAAAAAGACTTTTTTTTATAGGATTGAGTCTGTAGTCATAGATTGAGTCAAGCTGCCCAATGATAGATGGATGACGACCCTCTTAAGAGAAATTTCGTCATTAAGTCTTAGGTTTGGTTGTGCTGAAGCTGAAAATCTCTGAAGGGAGTATGTTTGAAAAACATGGTTGAAATTGATGTATGAATGCAGTTGAATTCTTGTATATGATATGAATGTGCAACTTAAGCTTAATCTGAACCTTTTGCATGACATAATTGTGTGTTATGATTAAGGCTGGCAAACAGACAGGTTTTTGATCGGTCCGGTTGAACCGGTAAGGAACCGATCTTAAAGGGTACCGAAATCGGTACCGAAACGGAACCCGATTTTTTATCCGGTTGATCCGGTTCTGGTCCGGTTGAACCGGTTCAACGGTCTTTTAATTTTTTATTTTTTTTAAGTGAACGTTAAAATTGAGCCGTTGGGCTGGGGCCCAAAACAGCTCAAAACAGCCCCCACCCATCTCTAACCCCTTAACACTATAAATATACCCATATTCTTTTATTTAAATCACAAATTCACAAATTATCTCATTAACATCTTACAAAATATCTCAATTTTCAATCTCTCATAAATTCATAATTATTATTTTGTGATATTGGCTTGGAGTTCGGATTTTGGAGATTTATTTGAAGTAAATCGAAAGCTTCAATTAACATCTCTCAATTTCGGTTTTGGTTATACGTCTACTTTTACGTAGACGTTCGGTACATTCGTTCCAGCTTTAATTTTTTATTTATTTATTTATTAATTAAGTTTTTTTTTTGTTATATTATCTTGCTTGTTTTTCATAATATTAATTATTTTAAACTTGAACATGAATTTGGAAAAATATAGTGGTAAAAGACCAATGTCGGAAAGAAAAAATAATAGAGGAGGAGGAAGTAGTTCTAATTCTAAAAATTTGCCACCTCCTAAATTTAGAATTAATACTAATGATTATACTCATGTTGATGAAACTTCTTTTACACG
>JAJOOH010001547.1:0-23018 GCA_029582605.1 Solanum gracilifrons
TAAAAAATAAATCCAGCACATTCGGGTCAGATCATCAATAAAAATAACATAATAAAGACTACCTTTAAGTGAAGGAGTCCTTTGGGGTCCTCCAATATTGGTGTGAACCAGCTGCAACTTTCTTGTTGCTCTCCAAGTTACCTTTGGGAATGGAAGTCTACTTTGTTTTCCAAATTGACAAGCCCGACAATCTTTAGAACTCGCTCCCAGTTTAGAAAGATTCGCGACTATCATCAATTCTTGCATTTTGAGAAGCCCTTGATAATGATAGTGTCCGAGTCTCTTATGCCATAACTCGGAAGCATTTTCTCTTGCCGAATACATCACTTGTTCTTCCTCCAATGGATTTAATGAGAAACTTCTGCCTCTCATTTTGACTTTAAACAAGTCATGTCCTGAGGCTTCCTTGATCAAGCAATGTTTATCTTCGAAATACAATTTGAAACCTTTTTCTAACAATTGACCAACACTTAACAAGTTCTGATCTAAATCTGGTACATAAAGAACATCGGAAATTGCTTTAGTACCTGATTGTGTTTCAATTGTAATGGTTCCCTTTCCTTTTGCCGGAATATGACCGCCATGACCTATTCTGACTTTTGTAACTCCAGTAGGCTTCAAGTCTTTAAAGAGCTCTTTGTCATGAGTCATATGGTTTGTGCATCCACTATCAATCAGCCAAGCCTCAGTTGAAACATTGCTTGCAAAACACGATGCCACAAAGAGTTGATCCTCTTCCTGTTCATTAACAACCTGGGCATCTACGTCTTGCTGCTGCAATTTATTCTTACTGCATTTAGCATCCGGCCTTTTCCAACACTTATACGGCGCGTGCCCATTCTTTCCACAATACTTACAAGGAGGATAGTTTCCTTTAAAGCTACCTGCTTTGCTTTAGTTGTTGTAGCGAGCTGCTCCTTCTCCATTTGTTGGTTGGTTCTTCTTATTGTTTTTCTTTTTGTATCTTCCACTCTCTTCATGTTTGGCCGCCAATGCTCCCTCTCTAATTCCATCTTCTCTCATAACCCTTCTTTGTTCTTGAGCCTACAATGAATTCAATAATTCCGCCAAAGTGATTTTTGACAGATCCTTGGTGTTCTCAAAAGTGGTAATGGTGGCTTCAAATCTTTCAGGTACAGTAACCAGAATCTTTTCAACAATACGCGAGTCTTTAAACTCAGAACCAAGTAATCTTACTATGTTTGCTATGCTCATAAGCCTGTCAGAGTATTCTTTAATGGTTTCCGATTCTTTCATCTTCTGTAATGCAAAGTCTCTAATGAGATTCAGCACTTGCATACCTTTGATACGATCATCTCCTTCATATTCTGCCTTGAGATAATCCCAGATGGCTTTTGCTGATTTTAGAGACATGATACGAGTGAAAATTGTTGAAGAGACTGCTGAAAAAAGACATGCCTTTGCCTTAGATTTTCTGGTTTTCTTGTCCTTGTGATTTTTGAGTTGAGCCATTGTTGGGTTTCCGGGTAGCGGAAGAACTTCATAGTCTTCTTCGATTGCCTCCCAAAGATCTAAAGCTTCGAGATAAGCTTCCATCCTCACTGCCCACATGTGAAAATTTTCACCATTGAAGACAGGAGGTGCCATTGCCGAGAAACTTGAGCTTTCTTCCATTTTTAATCTTTTGCTGTTTCTGATTGTGGTGCTTGAGTCACTTGAAACAATCACTCACAGAAATACCCACAGATCCCGCAAGATAAAAAAGCTCTAGATACCAATTGTTGGTAAATTTTAGTAGTATGAGTTTTAGAAAGCAGAGAAGTCAAGAAGAATATTGGTAGAAGAACATTTTTATTGATGTCTTCAGATTTCATTTATAAGACTGGAATAAAAAACAGAAAGCAGTAAACCCACTACTAGCATATTCCTAACTCACTAACTTACTCCTAAATAATAGGAATAGATGGCTAACAACTAATTGACTAAGTCTTATCTAATATAATGCAGTAAAAGTAAAAGTGCAGTTGAAAAAGCAAATTCCTAACAGTACCTATTCTAAGGATAAATGTTAAGTGTGTGCATAAAACCTATAAACCTAGGTATCATACTAGCTCTACAATGTATGCTTTGGGTGATTACTCTAGTGATCATCTCTTTGTTCCTCTCCTTGTTTTGAAAAATCATGTAGTTCCTTTCTTGCCAAATGTAGTAGATTGTTGCAACTAAGGTCATTCTGTAGATCTCTGCTTGTATAGTTTTGCTTGATGTACAGCCCATGTCAGTTCCTTAGTCCATCCATTTCTAACTCTGTTAATTGATAGCCAATTCAGGAGCTTTTGCCACAACCTTCTTGAGAATATACAGTTAAAGAATAAATGTTGATGAGTTTCATTTGCTTCCTTGCAAAGTAGACATAAGATATCATTTGTGATCCCCCATTTTTTCAGTTTATCTCTTGTGTATAATCTTCTATTTATAGCCAAGTACATTGCAAAGATCCATTTAGGACTTCCCTGATTGTTGCAAGTAATTCTCCTCTAGGGAACCTTTATATAATCATCCATTAGCTTCTTATACATTGCTTTGACACTAAAATCATTTGTCTCCGTGTTTTTTGCAATTTGCAAACCCTTCTCTACAAGCAAATGTCCTGCCTGTATAATTTTCCTCACTATCCAAGAAGCCTAGTTTGCTCTTACTTCCCATGGTTTTCTACCTCTGAGGTAGAAGGTATGAACCCATACAATCCATAGTTTATCTTTCTTCTTGTTTAGATCCCACAAGTTCTTTAGTATAGCTGCTTTATTCCACATGTAGATATCAGTAACATTAAGTCCTCCTGCTACTTTTGGCCAACAGAGTGTGTCCCATGCAATGAGTGCCTTCTCTCACCATTCCATAGAAACCTTTTACACATTGTTTCAACTCTTTCCAGTACTTGTTTTGGTAGCAAAAATATTTGTGTCTAGAAAGCTTGCTTAGATGTTATCACACTATTTACCAATTGCAACCTCCCTGCATATGACAAGAATGTGACAGTCCATTTCTGCCCATTAACTTGTCTATTAATGGTTGGCATTGCCCTACTGATAGTTTCCTTGAGCTCAAAGGTACTCCAAGGTATCTAAAAGGAAGTAAACCCTTTACAAAACCTATATGTTGTAGAATTAATTGTTGCATATCTTCTGACACACCTCCAAAGTACACACAACTCTTGGCCTGATTTGCTATGAGTTCAGACACCTTTGAGATTTATTGGAAACACTCATACAAGAGGGTAGTTGATGTTACATATCCTCTACTAAATAGTAAGAGATCACCAGGAAAGCTAAGTTGTATGATCTGTTATCTGTGACATCTATGATGGTACTTAAAATTTGGATTTCTTCTCAATGTTTTCAGCATTCTTGTGAGGTCATCCATAGCAAGGATAAGCAAATAAGGGGACAGAGGATCCCCTTGTCTTATCCCTCTCTTTTCTTTCAAAGATGAACTAGGACATCCATTAATCATTATAGAATAAGAAATAGTCCTAACACAGCTCATTATCCATCCTAGGAACTTTTGAGGGACCTACATACCAGCTAATACCTCCTTCAAAACATGCCACTCCAAAGAGTCATAGGCCTTCTGCATATCTATCTTGAACATACATCTTGGTGAGATCCATTTTCTACCATACCCTTTTACCAGTTCATGGCTAAGAAGCACATTATCAGTCAACATTCTACCAGGTACAAGCGTAGCATGTCCTAGATCAACTAGATAATTCATCACACTATGAAGTTTATTTGTGAGCATCTTTGAAATGATCTTTTACAAAGTAGTGCAGCAAGAAATATGCCTATATTCTTTTATGGAGGTGGGATGTTTCACCTTTGGAATTACTGTGACAGAGGTTCTATTTATAGGGGCATACATCTCTGTAGGTTGGAAAAATTGTAGAACATTTGTTGTTACCTCCTCCCCTATGCTTGGCCAAGCGTTTTTGAAGAAGTAAGATTTGAAACCATCCTCTCCTAGTGCTTTTGAATCCCCGATGTTCATAAGTGTTGCCTTCACATCAGTTTCCTTGAATGGTAGAATGAGGAACAATTGTTGTTCTGTTGTAAGTATTGGTCCATATTTTAGCATTTCAGGTTGTGTAGCTTGCATGTGGTTGTTACATTGTCCTAACAACTTTTTATAAAAACCCACAACCTCCTTGGTAATATATGTTGGTTCCCTAATAACAGTGTCATCCTCTGTTGTTAGCATGGTGATCTAATTTTGAACCTTCCTACCTATCATACTAGCAAGGAAATAAGTAGTGTTATCATCCCCCAGTTTGAGCCATTGTACTCTGGACTTCTGCTTATATATATTCTCCTCAATAATACTCCACTATGCCAATTTTCCTCTCAGTGCTTTTTCCTCATCAATACTACTTTGTGGAATTGGACCTGCTTTCATACTCCTTTGTTTCTCTGTGAGCTTTCTTCTGATTTCTTGCATTTTCTTAAAATCACCCATAAACTCTTTTTTGTTTAATTGCTGCATCTCTTTCCTTACCCTTTTTAGATTTCAACATACCCCTTTCATGCCTCCACCTAATATTTGCCAGCTATCTTTTACCCTTCTCCTGAATTCTGGATGTTGTCCGACACAATTATAGAATCTGAAATGTCTCTTTCTTGTATCCCTTTGTTCCTCTATTATCAAGCCTATATGAGAATGATCTGAAAACAAAGGTTCCATAGCAATGACATGTTGTGTTGCCATTTTGTTCACCCATTCATCATTAACTATAGCTTTGTCTATTCTGATATATACATGCCCATTAGTCTATGTGAAGTTCCTTCCTCCTATCTGCAGTTCGACTAGACTAGAATCAGTCACACATTCTTTGAAATCTCTTGTTTCTGCATCTTGAACTTGGCTTCCAACTATTCGATCTTCCTGTGCTAGTATAGAGTTAAAAATCCCCCATAATCAACCATGGCTCATTAATTTGACTACTCATCTGATGAATTGTTGTCCATAATGGAATCCTGGCACTTATAGTATGAAGTCATACACAGTAGTAAACTGAAACTCTGTATTATTTATATCCACCAAACCATGTATATATTGTTCTTCATCTGCCATCTTTGTGAAGCTTATTTTCTTGGAATTCCAGATCACCCATAACCTTCCTCTTACATTTGTGTTGGCATTTGTGCACCACTCCCAGCCTGGTAAGCTTTTATTAATAATAAGTTTTTCTCTATATTGCCTTACTTTATGTTCACATATTACTATTAAACTCACTTTATTCCTTCTAACAAACAATCTCAGCTCCTCATGTTTCATCTCCTTGTTAAATCCCCTCACATTCCATGTGACTATCATGAGTGTGATGTTTCTATAGATGTCATCTCCATTCCTCCACTTACTTCTCCACTCATTTGTCCTTCCTCATAGATCAATAGACCTGGTTCAGGGTCCTATCCTCCTCTTGTATCTTGACTGTTCCCAGATTCCCTTCTGATAGAAGTTCTATGTCTAATAGTCTGCCATTCTCCTTGTCCCTGTGATGTTTCATCCTTCTCATGGACCGATTTCTCCTGCTGCTTATCCTCAACCTAGATTTTTCCAATGCCTTGTTCCTTGTTTGTGGTGGGTATCCATTCTTTCCTCTGTCCTTGTCCCTGCCCTTTCTTCTGAACTTGTATAGTTGCAGCTGGTTTGTCCACACATGAGTGCCCCATTTGTAGATATTTCTGGCAAAACATTGGCTTCCCATTCATACCAAACTTTCTGCTCCACTATTCTTCCTTTTGGGTACTTTATTTTAATCATCTTTGCCAGGGATCTAGTTACATCTACTTCCACTAAAATTCTGGCAAAAGAGATTCTACTGGTTTGAGTTGTACATACATCTGCATATAAGGGATTCCCCAAACTACTACCTATTTTACTCAAGAAAACTGAATTTCAACAATTAAGCGGCAGATTTGGAAGCTTAACCCATAGTGGAATGGTAGTAAGAATCTCCTCCTTGAAATTGAACTCTGGAACCCATGGTTTCATTATGACAGGCCTTCTCAATAAGTGATAGGGCCTTGAGCACAGCACCATATCCCTCTCTTCCGCATTTGCAAATCTCACAACAAAGTAACCATCTATACGATATAACTTCATAGGTTTGTTGGTGAAGGTTCCTTGTCCCATTATAAACCGCTCCATGGCTCCAATAGATGGGGTTGTTCCCACCAAATATACTACTATTGATGGAGCCTATTTCTCATAGTCTTGTGATACATCTTCAAGTAATATTTCCACTACTTTCTCCCCATCCACAATCACCGGTGGTATGTATTTTAAATTCATACCTCTAGTCGCCAATCAATTGGTAGCAAATAGACTCGCTCACGGATTCGTCACATCTTCTCCATTCAGTTCTAGCTTCCTTTGCGTATTGTTTGGTTTACCCTGAGTTACTTTTCCATTTCTTCCCAGCAAGATCTTTTGTAACCCAGATCCAGTTCCTCTTTGTTTTGACAGCTCTGGACATTGTTCATCTATTATTGTTTTCCCCTTCTCCTTGCTTGCTGCAGTTATCGGAATTTGTGGTGGTCCGTCTTCGTCAGTTGTTACCCTCGTAGTTTTTTGTGCCACTGTAGTGCTACTGGCAATGCCATGGCTTATCTCCTCCTCGTGAATTCTTTGCATTGCTCTTCGTGGTCATCCCCTCCCCATTTTCCAGCAAGGTGCAAGTTAGTGCACACTAACGAGAGAAAAAGAGAAAGAACATAATTTTTGAGAGAGAAAAAAAATTTCCCTCTGCATAGTTCTTTATTAATAAAGAGCAATCAAGAATATCCATTTTACCTTTTTGGTGGGAAAAGAGGAGTCCCAGGTAGCAAAAGAAGGGTCTTATCCAAGATGACAACTTCTATCAAGCTGTTAGATTGACTGAAGGACATTTAAATTAGGTGACCAGTTCTTTCCTTTGAATAACTTATACTTGTTATGCAGGTCGACTTTTAAACTATTGTATTAAGGATATTTAATATAGTGTTTGCAAGTTCACGAGTGTTTTTATATTGGAGCCAAATGGCATTAGTAACTCCTGTTAAGGTTGGTCCGGATAACTATTAATATGTCTGCTAAGGTTGGTTCAACTAATTATAGTATGTGAATATCAATGGAACTGGCATAAGTGGAGTTTTTCATTTCTGAAAATTGTTCTGATGCTTCAACAAATCATATAGAGAAGATAATCTCTTAAATTTTCCTTATTAGGTTGTCGGCTTAAATTATTGGACATTGACAAACAAAAGCTTTCTATAAATTAGGTCTAGTTTTAGTGATTAGTAGGAGGTTTTATTGAGAAAATATGCATGTAGACTTTTACCAACCAATTAAGTTTCGAGTCCATATTATCTTTACTTGGCTTATTAGATTCCACATGCTTGCTTACAAGCTGCTTGTGTCAATTTAATGTGAATTATTGCCCTTCAGTTTTCACAAGAGACAAAGGGCGTAACAACATCTTATTTTGGAGTTTTTGTATTTTTGGATAAGGTAAATAATTTTACTAAGAGTTAATGGTCAAAAACACATCCAAACTATCACTTTTTGCGGGTTTAATACCTCAACTATCATTGTTCACTTTACCTACTTAAACTATCACTCTTGTTGTATTAAAACTCACCTTGGTGCTGGGTGGTTCATTTGTGAACCTGCAGGGTATAGAATGGTTGTTTATTATTTGAAGATAATATGCTTAAGTGAGTGAGAAACTGATAAAGTCATATGGAAGATTGATTTCGCTAGATCCTAACATTTGTAATTTCTAAATCTCTTTAGATTATCAAAAGGGGTTCTATCAACTTTCATAAGATGCACATTGTGAACTAGTAGAGTACTACAGGGTTTGGCTGCCAATTTTCCAGTTTCTACGAGTAGGTCAAGAATGTACTTTCTCAGAGATAGAAAAATTTCTGTCTTGCTTCTATTTACTTCTATTTCCAAAATATATTTCAACTCGCCAAAGTCCTTCGTATGAAACCTAGTAGGCGAGAAAGACTTAAAGGGAAGAGATCCCCTCACAATAAAAAGGATAGTTCTAGTTGCAGATAGTCGATAGAAAACAAAGTGATCACACATGCTCATTTTCAGCCCACACGCCTGAACTACCTCACTAAACTTGTCAAACCATTCTCAGGGTCTCTGGTTGAAGCCATACAAGGACTTCTTCAAATGACAGACTTTATCTATTTCCCTTAAGCAATAAAATCGAGTGGTTGCTCGATATACACTTCCTCTTAAAGATCACCATAAATGATTGCATTCTTGATATATAACTAGTGTAAAGGCCAATTCTCATAAACAGTAAGAGAAATGAACAAATAGACATAAATGAGTTTGGAAACCAGAGAAAAAGTGCCAGAATAGTACCCCATAAGTCTGAGCATATCCTTTAACCACAAGCCTGGCCTTAAGTCTTGCCATGGAACCATCTAGATTAGCTTTAACTTTGAACACACACTTACATCCTACTGGCTTATCCCCGTTGATTCCACCAAATTTCATGTCTGATTTTCCTCTAATGCATGTGTTTCCTCAAGCATCACCTTTGACCGTCTAGGATGATTCAAAGCCTCCTTCACAGTTTTGTGTATTGAAACAGAGGCTAGAGAATAAATCAAGGATCTAGATGTGGAAGATAAGCGATCATAGGAAACAAAGTTAGCAATGAAATATGTAGATTTGCAAACCTGTCTACCTTTACGAAGTGCAATAGGGAGGTCAAAATTTTCTAATGGATCAAGTATAGAAGGATTTGATGACAAAGGAACTGGTGCAACACATATATTATCGACCTCTCATCTCCTTGAATAAACTTGAACAATTGGAGGTTTTGCTGGAACATGTGTTGAAGGTGCAACAGTTGTGTGGTACTCAATAGAGTAACTGGGAGATGGAATAATAACATCATCTGGATGCATAACATGAGTAACCTGATAAATTAACCACTCATCTTCCACCCGCTGACTTGTAAAACTGGGAGGGGTATAGAAGAATGGTGTAGATTTTGAAAATATCACATCATTTTACTCCAAATAGTTGCCAAGTTTAGTAGAATAACATTGAAACCCATTATCAAGACAAGAATAACCCAAGAAAACACATTTCAATGCCTTAGGGTCCAACTTAGTAATAGATGGCAGTACCACTCGGACATAGCACTTACTTCCAAATAACTTTGGTTACATCAGAATGACTTGTTTAGAAAAAGAACGATGTAGGGCATATTAGAAACAAGAACCATGGATGACATGTAACTAATTAGAAAACAAGTCGTAGAGAGTGTATCACCCCAATTATTTTAGGAATTGAAAAATAACTGCTCGAGCTGTCTCAAATAGATGCATATTCTAACTTTCAACAATTCCATTTTGAAAAGGTGTATCAACACATCACGACTGATGGAGAATATTGTGTAGTCTTAGTAGGAATGAAACAAGTCTGACATGTATTCTTTAGCATTATCATTCCTTAAAATACACATCGTAGCATTGAATTGAGTTTTGATTTCAACAAAAAGGCACAAAAGTGAGTAAGCATTTCAGAGCGACTTTTCATGAAATAAATTTAAGTCATTCAATAGAAACTATCCACAAAAGTGACAAAATACTTATGTCTAGTTTTGGAACCGAAGGGATATGGTCCCTAAACATCAGAATGAATTAGCTCAAAAGCTTACTCAATTTGTTTATTAACCTACGGACGTAACGTGTTGCGATGATGTTCTGCAAATTGGCATGACTCACATTTCAAAGAAGAACATTTTGAAATCGGGGACAGAGCTTCTTCAACAAAAGTAAAGAATGATTTCCCAATCGACAATGTGCTTCAAATAAAGCCATGACACTTATGTAGACAACAAATAGAGACTCATATTTATTAAGGATATATGGATCATCAAATATATATATATATATATATATATATATGTATCCTTTACTAATAACCTTAGTGTGGCAAGATCACGAAATATGCATAATAGGGAAAGAATGAAATAGAACAATTAAGATCTATAAAAAGTTTACTCACATAAATCAAATTGAAAGACAACTTCGGTATTTTTTTGAAATAAGGGTAATTTTGTATTCACAAAAAAATTTATCATCCAAGATATGATGAATTGGAAATTTACATCTCATAGTGTGATGGGCACACCCCTATGAGGGTAACTAAATTACAAGTTTCCTAAGAAATCAACTACTTCTACCACCTCCCCCACCAAATCTTGTTTACACCAAAGAAATAGAAGACTAATACCATTTTTTCATCCTTTGAAAAGTAATTTTTTGTCCTTTAAAGACCTAGTATTTCTTTCCTTCCATATGGACCAATAGCTACATGTTGGGAAGAGCTTCCACCATTCTTCATTTTTCCCTCTGCTTCCAACTCTTCAGAAGGTACAAAGTAGTCTTTGGCATCACCTTTTAACCCCTCAAATGCACAAAAGATATTCACAAATTGGCAGCTATTTGGCAATGTATGAGTTGATGGTTTCTAAATTCAGCTTCTTGTTCACACATAAAGCACCTTGAACAAATTGGCATACCTCCTTTCTATAGATCCTTATAAGTAAGACATGTTTTCCTGATTAATAGCCAAACAAAACATGAGAATTCAATGGACATTTCACCGTCAATAGCATTTGCTAGGGCCGTCTCTCAATCAGTGGGAAATTATAGTTCATCTCACAATAGCATGATTTCACTATATAGACCCTTTTGTTGTATATTTTCCATATTGTCTTATCAAACCTATAAGAAGTACCTTGGAAATCATTAAGAACCTCTAATAGTTTGGCAACCTCCTCAATTTCACAATCATTCAATGTTCTTCTAAAAAGTAGATTCCAACCCTGTTGACTCCAGACTTATTCCATAGTGTCATTGTTCTGCATACTCAATGCATATTAAAGAGGGAATAGGTTTCTCAAAGTGTCTTCCTCTATCTATATTTGATTCAAGAACTTTGTCTTCCGTCCATCCCCAACACTAATACATATGTTGTTTTTGAAATGTGGCCATAGTCTTCTAATGGTCTTCCAAACACCGCATACAAATGTGCCCATAACCTCTTCAGTTGTCCACCGGTTAAATAAACCATACTTTCCTGATACAAATCTCTTCTATAAGGCTCTATATTCTATACAAAATCTCCATAGCCAATTTTGGAGTAAACTACTGTTTTGGAGACTTAGGTCCTTCAATCCTAGCCTCCTTGAATTTTACTATGTGTGAGAGTATCCCATTTCACCAAGTTGTAGCCTTTCTTTCCTTGTTGCATTGCCAAAGAAAAGATCTCCTGAGCCTATTTATTTTCTTCTAAATGTTCTTGGGGACTAGAAATAAACTCATCATATAAGTAGGTGACTCATCTAATAATGACTTGATGAGGGTCACCCTACAACCTAGGGACAAATACCAGCTTCTTCACCAAGCTTGTTTCTTCCCACATCTCTCCAACAACACATTGCACACTTCCAGCTTTTTGTTCCTAGCACCCAAAGGTAGTTCCAAATATTTTGTTGGTTGTGCATCTACCTAGAACCTCAATGTCTCAGCTAGCCCAAGAAAATTGTTAACTTGGTTGATATGGATGAGATGGCTCTTCAACCATGTGACATGGAGGCTTTAAAAGCACCGTTAAATAGTGAGTATAGCTCTTGTGTATCTAATTGGTGCGTTCTTTGCCTCATAGAATATAAGAGCATCATCAACATAGAATAAGTGTGTGATCTCGAGCACCTTCCCTTTATTAGAAAGTACAGTAAATCCTCTCCCACCCATTAGTCTTTGCCTTTCGAAACATTTGATTCAACCCCTCCATGGGTATTTAGAATAGAAATAGGGACATAGGATCTCTCTGTCTAAGACCTCTCTGTGATTGGAAGAAGCCTTCAGTGTTTCCATAAATGAGTAGGGAAAACTTCACACTTGAAATGCAGTTATTAATCCAGCCAATCAACTTGCTACCAAGTCCATGTCCTTTAGATTTTTTAGAAGGAAATTCCAATTTATATGGTCATAGGTTTTCTCAATGTCTAGCTTGCATAGAATCCTAGGTTTGTTCTGGTTTACCCTGGATTTGACCAATCCATTAGCCAACAATGTTGCATCTATTATTTGCCTACATCTCAAAAAAGCCATTTGGTTTTCATCAACCAATTTCACTATCAGTGTCTTCATTCTCTCGGTTAGCAACTTGGAGATGATTTTATAGACTACTCCTATCAAACTGATAGATCTGAAGTCTTTTAGCTCAATTGCATCAGGTTTCTTTGGGATTAAAACGATGAATGTAACATTAAATGATTTCTCAAACACACTCCTCTGATGGAAATTATGTGTACTCAACATTCAGTCCTCTTTCAAAATATCCCAACATTTCTTATAAAATCCATTGTGAAGTCATCAGGGTCAGGTTCTTTGTCCCCATCACACTGGTTGATGATTAGTAGCACTTCCTCTTCTGTAAATGGTCTTTGTAACCATTCATTTTCTTCTATAGAGACCATTGGACATCCTACAAAATAAAAAGAGGGTCTCTAGGATTGAAGTTTTTGAGTAGAGTCTGGCACTTAATACAGCAGCCTCGACTCGCCTTGTGCTACTTTCAGGAAAAAAAATTTAATAAATAAAAAGTAATAGAAAGTAGAATTCTTGAGCCTGGCAGAAAGTAATTTGTTGTTTTATGTTGGCAAGTCTTCAAATCCCATCATGTAGAGGGTTGAGCCGTCAACTACCATTACTTGAGAGGGTGCCTTGTGTGATCAAAAGGTAGAAAATATATTAGGATTACGTGTTATGTAATTTGTAGTACCTGAATCAATCATCCAGTTATTCAAAGAGGAGATCGCATATTCTTTTCTCGAATCAACAAGGGTAGTAACTAAAGTGAATTCTTTAAGGGATTCTTGATACTAAGAGGACTCCGCAAACTCATCCGCCGAAACCAAAATTGTCCTAACCTCATAATTTATAGCCATATTTCCTCCTTTCTAGTTGTTTGAGTATAGTTT
The DNA here is from genome assembly GCA_029582605.1 of Solanum gracilifrons. Classification (NCBI taxonomy): domain Eukaryota; kingdom Viridiplantae; phylum Streptophyta; class Magnoliopsida; order Solanales; family Solanaceae; genus Solanum; species Solanum gracilifrons. The sequence continues at coordinate 13,031 of JAJOOH010001547.1, forward strand.
CCAACTCAAAAAACCCAAAATATCAATTTAGGAGAAGCAAACAAACACAAATAATACCAACACATACAATCCAGTACTGAAAAGGCAATTTGTTAATATCAAGACATGCAAAATTTTATGGGATTAAGTCCATAAAAAAATTGAACAACGTTATAAATTCAAGACATATTGAACCAAGTCAACATTTTGGGTTAATAAAGACGGATTACTTATTTATGTCAAGATTGCATGACTTAAATCAAATCCAACTACATTGGGCTAGGTTGGGGATCTACAAAATGGTCCAGCCACATGTTTTAAGCGCAAGGGTCTATTAGGATTACTCGAAGGCTACCTTAAAACATAAGCTTTTATGAACACTAAATACATCTATGACATTTATGAAGATGTACTCTATCCACCTAGAAATATAATAATATATGAGATGTTTAGAAGCACACCAACGTGGTCATTGAGAAATAAGAAATTTTGAAATTCCAATTTAGTAAAAATGTAAGTCGTACAATCAAATACAAGAAATGATATAAACATCATTTTGAATTATTAATGCCATCCTCAAGAACTGTACTAGACACTGACCCATATTCTTGTTATTTCCAAGAAGCCCCTTTTCGCCATTCTACATCTATAAAAATGATATAAACATCAATTCAAATTATTAATTCTAGTTTTGCATTTCAGGATAATTAGGTAATGTGGCATATCTAGACTAGATGACATTGACATCTTCAATTAATACATTACAATAATCCTTAATATCATCAGTCGATTTCCCAAGAAGTGCTTTTGCCATTTCCTCCAATAGATTATTATTATCCTTGTTGATGGTAAGGGTATTCTCAAAGATTTAATTCTTCTCCTTAGTCCAGAAGAAGTTATTGCATGTTTGATCAATGTTCATTTTCTTTTAGATCTACAAGGAAAGCTCAAACATGAAAAAAGTAAGCTCTTCAAGAGGATTCATAAAACGAATGAGTGTCAATATATGAGCAGTCACTATCATAAATATCGGGCATCTGAAATAAATTTTTTTGGAACCCTTGACGCTTAGAAATCAGAACAATCGCAACAAGGCACATTCTTTTAAACCAGTTATGGATACTAAGAAAAGTAACGAGTGACTAGTAAAAGGAACAACATGAAGATTTATGTGGTATACTAGCACAGAAGTCCCTAGAGATACGAAGCTATTATTCAAACATTTGCATTCTTTACCTTTTCTACCGGATGAAAGGTTTTATAATAAGAAATAAGAGTACAAAGAAGAAGACTATTTGTCTCAAGATAAGAAAAATTCATATCATTGAGTACCACATGTATCTTCATGTTTGTTTCTTTTACTAGTCACTCATTACTTTTCTTAGTATGCATAACTTATTTAAAAGAATGTGTCTTGCCACTATTTTTTTTTTATTACTAAGTGTCAAAGGTTACAAAAAATCTTGTTTTAGATTCCCAATATTTATGGTAGTTTTTGGTCATATATTGACGCTCCTCTGTTTTCTAAATCCTCTTGAAGAGCTTACCTTTTTCATGTTTGAGCTTTCCTTGTAGATCTAAAAGAAAATGAACACCGATCGGACATGCAATAATTCTTTCTGGACAAAGGAGGAGGATAAAATCTTTGGGAATACTCTTGCGACCAAGGAGGATAACAACAATCTATTGGAGGAAATGAAAAAAGCACTTCCTGGGAAATCAGCTGATGATATTAAGGATCACTATAATATCTTAATTGAAGTTATCAATACCATCGAGTCTGGATATATCCCATTACCTAATTATCCTGAAATGCAAAAGTAGAATTCAAAAGCACATGTAGAATGGCGAGAAGGGGCTTGTTGGACAGAACAAGAACACAAGTTAGTTTCCAGTACAGTTCTTGAGGACGACATTAATAATCTGAATTAATGTTTATATCATTTCTTGTAATTGATTGTACGGCATATTACATTTTTACTAAATTGGAATTCCAAAATTTCTTACTTCTCAATGACCACGTTGGTGGGCTTCAAAACATCTCATATATTATTATACTAGGTAAATGGCACGCGCTTCGCGCGGTGGTGAACTACCTTATGCTAATAGCATTCAATGATATACGTGTTTCATCCAAAAAAAAGTTTGTTTTGTTTTATACCTAAATTAAGTTATAACACAATATTCAGAAGTTTCCCAATCAAAATAATGGAATTCAAATTCACATAAGCGGGCTCAACACTTGGGAAAAAATAATCATCTACAAGATACGCTAGTATCACACTTTTTCGTCTGTGCCAAAAAAGTGAACATGATCAAATGTGAATGTGTTTTTACTAAGCCTGGCTAAATTGTCTGCCTACAATTATCTCAAAGTTTATCAAGAAATATAATCAATAGTCTTAGTATATCAAATCTTGAAGGTTGAACTACATAAGATCTTTGAATGATGTTGGATCCATATTGTATTATATGTTGGCATGCTATATTTCCTTCATTTTGAAACCTGCAATGAGAAGTGAGGAAAGTTTAGTTGCCAAATGAATATTTAACGATTATCGCAACATTATTTTCGTAATTTCCTAAGGATGTTCAAAGAATTGAGTCATTTTCATTTTTTTTGTTAGTTCGAAGGAAAAAAAATGTTATTGCTATCTCAAAAACAATGGAGAACAATGGAGTAATGTGGTAAGAACAAACTTGTATTTAATTTTGTAGGAAATAACTGCAACTTTAGAGAACCACAATAGGACATTAAGATATCCTAAGTATCTCTTTCGCAACCTAGGTACAAAGGAAATTAGGTTCATGTCTGCCTATCGATCTAATTCCAGCGGAAAGTAAAAATTGTAATTTTAAAGTTATCATTTTCGTTGAATCAGTTATTCCTTAGGATTTCCAACTAAATAGTTGAATCAGTTATTCCTTAGGATTGACAACTAAATAAGTTTGTATAAAGGCGAAGTAGAAAGATGCATAAGCAATTGACACACTCCATATCAAAATTTTAAAGTTACTGTAATAAACTAAGAGCCAAGAATATAACCCCTCATCCTTTCATACATGTGGACACCAAATAGAGAATACCGATTTGAACAAAATACTAAGTATCTCCGTCAATCTAATGTGAAACTATCAAATCACTCAGAAATAGAAGTGAGAGTGATTCAACTTCGTTCATGAAAAATAGGAACTAAAACTGAGAAATTTCAGTATAGGAAGTACATAATTCAGAACTTATACTAAAATAGAAATATCATTTATGATCTCTGGTGTGAAGATATTATAAAAAAAATTCTCCTTAAAGGAAAAATATTAATACTGCAATTTCTTGATGATAGAACGCATCAATAAATAAAGTATAATAAGTAAACGAAGAGGAGTCTTCAAAGCTTACAATGGCTCAATCAATTGAGAGAAGAAATCTGAATCTTCTTTTCTTCTTTCAATGCCATAACAGGATCTCTAAACTCCAGCGAGAATACAATATAAACATCCATATCAGAAACGGATTATAAACAACTGTTTACGGAAAAAGTACTGAATAAAAGAATTATACCTGAAAATTTATGTGAGACTGCAACATTATGTCCTTGACTCCTTGTGTAGATTGGAGGGATAAAAAATAGAGTTTTTTTGGAGGTTTTTTTTTCTCTGGTGAAAGGCAACAAAACTCTGTTTTTGTCTATCTTCTTTCTGGAGAATCACCTATTTTGGTGATTGTTAGAGTGGGTAAAAGTCCCACATTAGTTGGGGAATAGACTGGTGGTCTCCTTATATGGACTTGGGCAATCCTCCCCTCATGAGCTAGCTTTCGGAGTTGAGTTAGGCCCAGGTGCCATAACTTTACAGTGATATAAGTTTCTAGGATAGAATTATGGAGACTTTCATCTCCATTGAGTCTCCAACATTCAAATTTCAAAAAAGAAAGATGAATAATGGACTCCAAGTCGGTCAGTATACATTCAAAATAAATTAGATTCAGTCACTCAAATTATATTCAAACTGAGTGATTCATTAAAATTGCAAACATGTTTCATAGAACATAATGTTATAATGGGTGAGATCAGAATTTGTACTTGATTATTTCCCCCCAAAAGTAGTGCATCATATAGGGGATGTCTCCTAAATTTTTTAACTGCTCATACGAAAGCCTTAAGTTACATTTCAAGACACAAAAAAAATTAATTGAATCTCAAAGAGAGACACATTAACCAAAATACATTAATTTTATAGCTACAACGAACCTAAGTTTAATCAGATTTCAAATCTGGAGGAAATTTGAAAGCGCACATATTAGTGCTTGTAAAATATTATACAAAGAGATTCTACTTTATACATCACTATATACCTTTTTATACATAACTATATACCTTTTTTTTTCTCAAAAGCTGAACAGTTAAGCCAACAATTTACTTGACGAACTCAACTTCTTCATATACACAGAAACATACCACAAAAAGGATTAAAAAAAAAAAGATGCCAATAGCGAAGAACAAAATAAGCAGAATATAGAAAAATGAGGATGAATGTTGAATTACTTTAATTATGAATTGTATAGAAGAGAAACCGGGATCTGGTTGTTGATTTAACATTCTCGCCGCAGTCAAACCCCATTGTTAAACAATTTCTGCAAAAACCTTACTGATTTCTACATTCGCAACATGGATGGGTTAGAAATTAAGAAAAGATATGCGTAGCCGTGAAACAAAAGTGAACCCGGACTGAATTATGAATATCCAACAAACACAGAAAGGGTTTTTTTAAGAACAGTAACAACCCTCATACAAGAAAGAGTATAGAAGAGAACCTTAGAATATGTTTGACAATCCATCAAATAATATCTGTATGAATCTACGGATGAACTAAATCACAACAGTAATTGCACTCTGGTTCAGGATTTGTTCATGCTGAATGCTCTGTGCAGAATCTAGTCCAGGTTTGAGATTAGTAATCGCGGGTGTAGTGCATAACAGTGAACGCCAAGTGTTGTTTTTATTTTTTCAGAGGCTATGGAAAGTCGGAAACGGTGTTATTTTAGTGGAAATAGTTCAAAAGCGTTTACTAATCAGTGAGACTGCCAGGTAGGCAAGATTTGATTCAAAGGTTGCCGTGGAGAAGACCGGTATTTGTTTGGAGATTGTTTTTGGTAGAAGAAGGCAGGAAGGAAATGGATATTGGTAAAGGAATGTTGTTATACTTTGACAAGCAATTATGTAAAGAAATCCTTTGAAATTGATTGTCTTCTCGGGAAATGTCTCATACTCTTCAAGGAGGTTGTTTAATTCTGTTCAACTTCTTACGTCTGAAATTTTGAACTCCCAATTTCTCCAATAGATAGCTTCCTTTAACTGTCTGAGGTAATTGAGGATGAGTGTAGTAATTTTGGACAATGTCTTGTTGATGACTATGTTTGGCCAAGAGATCAGTTGTACCATTTTCCTCCCTGTATGTGTGCACACATTGAAAAGACACACATTGGTTAGCTAAAATATGCAATTCCTGTATATACTTGTGTATCCTCCAAGGGGGATTAACGACCTGCAAAAACCACTTAGTCAATAATTCAGAATCAACCTCTAAGATAATACTATTATAACCATGTTGTATACACCAATTTAAGCCAAAAACTGCAGCCTGAATCTCAGCCTCATTATTAGTCCCTTCACCAAGAGGTACTACAAAGGCATATATCATACTCCCTTGATCATCTCTTAAAATGCCCCTCCCTCCAATTTTTCCCGGATTAGTTATAGGACTACCATCCGTATTCAACTTGTATCTATTATAGGTAGGAGTCTTCCACATAACTAAAGTAACTCTTAAATCCTGTTTGGATTATTCAATGTAAGTCACGACTTCTGGCCATATTACAGGCAGATGAAGATATGGAAAAGCAGAATTAAGCATTAAAAGCATGTCTTTAATAATCAAATATTTAACTTTGTGGATACTTGATGTTTTCCCTCCATACTGGACTGAACATCTGTTTTTCTAGTGGTTCCAACAAATTACTATAGGGAGTGTTTGAACGATTGTCTTGTATGTTGTGTTCCATGCAATACCACTCCAACACATTAGCTGGTTATTTAATGAAATCTGTTGAAAATTGAGGCCCAAACTCTGTGCAAAGAACTTCAAGACATGGCCTGCAAAATGTCCTTGCATGAAGATATGATGAACCTCATCCCAACCTTGCTGAATGCAGCAATAACATTTAACAGGTTCCACTCCAAAGTAAGCTAATGTTTCATTGGTTGGCAATTTATATCTTATTGCTCTCCATAGGAGAAAGGACATTTTGAAAGGAATATTTCGATGCCAAAGTTGAGAAGTAATAACAGCAGTATCCTTCTTCTTTCTGCAAATTCCCCAAGCTGATTTACAGGTGAACTTCCCATCTTCAGTGATTTTCCAGACTGCACTGTCTTGAAGTCCCTGCACTAGCTGCACGTTAGGATTCATAATAAGGAATAAGGAGAGGAGGAACCTGTTGTCGCAATTTCCTTTCATTCCATTTTCCATCTACTAGAAAGTGTGCAATGGTAGCCTTGTTAAGACTTGATATATTAGTAGTATAATTAGCTAGGGCACCCCCTCCTAGCCAATCATCCCACCAAAAGGGGCAGCTGCCAGAGTTAATTTTCCAGCCTATATTCTCTTCAACTTTAATTTTGTTTTTCATCATGTATCTCCACATCAATGAATTTCTAGTATCCACCTTTTTTGCAACTGGATGAGCTCTTTGGCAATATTTGGCTTTAAGAAATTGACTCCATAAGGTTACTTTTGTTCTGAATTTCCACCATTGTTTGTACTGTAAGGATGTGCAAATGTCTGATAGTCTTCTGATCCCTACCCCTCCTTCAGTATATGGTAAACTCATGGTGTCAAGAGAAGCCCAATGATATTTCTTTTTATCTTGATCCCTTCACCAGTAGAATGACCTCAATGTATTTGATAGTAGTACTAGGTGGAGAAATTGCAGCCACAGTATGTATAGGTATAGATTGCAACGCATGTTTGATCAACGTAATTCTGCCCCCAAAACTAAGTACCCTTGCCTGCCAGCCACATACTTTTTTGGAGACTTTCTCAACTAAATGTGAATAATAGATAATCCTCTGTCGATCAATATACAGAGGGCATCCTAGATAAGTAATAGGGCTACTTTTCTGGGAAAAAGTAGTAACTTCTTGAATGGTATGGATAGTGTCCTGTGATGTATTGTCTGGAACCATAAAATGACTTTTTTCTTTGTTAATCAACTGGCCAGAAGTATGTTCATATGCCCCTAAATTGTCCATAATGAGCTTTAGGGAATGTCTGTCAGTAGAAGCAAAAAAAATAACATCATCTGCAAAACTCAAGTAGTTGATTTGGGGTCCTTTAGGTTCCATAAAAAAGCCTCCATAGCTTGGATTCTGATGTAAGGAATTAATTAACCTGGTCAGTACCTCTGCTCCTAAAATAAATAGGGCAGGGGATAAAGGGTCACCTTGCTTAAGTCCTCTAGTGGAATGAAAGAAACCATGCCTATGACCATTAATGATAATAAAATACCAATTATTACTCATAATTCGCCAAACTAAATCAATAAATATCTCCCCAAAACCAAATTTCCTTAGGACCAAACATGTGAATGCCCAAGACACTCTATCATATGCCTTGGTCATATCAAGTTTGATAGCCACATTCTTATCTGTGTTTGGTTTTTTAATACCACGAGTAATTTCTTGTGCTAACATGATAGTTTCTGTTATACTTCTACCTCTTACAAATCCAGACTGATTGACTGACAGCAATACAGGCAGAACAGTAGCCAATCTCATGCTCAAAATTTTTGAAATTATCTTGTTGGTAAAGTTACTAAGACTGATAGGTCGAAGAACAGTGAATCTTGTAGGTTGTTCAGTTTTTGGAATCAAAACCAAGAATGCATGAGACATGAACTTAGACATAATGTTACCACAAAAGAAAGATTGTACAACATCCAACAAATCTTCTTTAATAATACCCCAACAATCTTGATAAAATTTACCTCCTATACCATCAGGTCCTGCAGTTGAGTTTGGGTTCATAGCAAACACAACTTGTCTGAGTTCCTCTATATTAGGCATTGCTTGCAACATCTCATTCTGTTCAAGAGTGACTGTTGTAGGTATGAATTGAACAATTCTTTCATCAATTCTATCAGTAGGACCAGTAAACATTTGTTGATAATATTCACAGGCTGCCTGAGCAATGTGTTCCTCCCCCTGTATCCACACCTCATTTGTAGTACAAACTTTATGTAAAGATAACCTCCTTCTTCTACCTCGCATCAAAGCATGAAAGTACTTGCTATTAGCATCACCATTTTTAAACCATTGAAGTTGTGTATTTTGTTTAAGAACAAACTCTTCCATTTTCAAGTACTTAATGTAAGTTGCATTCAGCTGATGTAGATTCTGTCTAACAGCTGCATTGTTGTTTATCATAAGTTCTGCTTCAGAATTCCTGATAGTTTCTTCAAACTCCTTGACCTTACGAAAGACATCTCCATACTCATGTTTAGGCTAGTTACTAAGGGTAGTTGTTACTCCCTTCAATTTCTGATGTAATTTCCATATTGGGTTGCCAGTAACTCCTTTTTCCCAGCACTGTTGTACTGTTTTCAAAAAAGTTTCACTGTCAACCCAAAAATGTAAGAATTTGAAGTATTTGATGTGGCTCTCATTAACCTTAGTCATTTCCATTAGCAGGGGACTGTGATCTGAACCAACAGAAGATAGATTCTCTATAGTAGTTTGAGGCACAACCTCTAGCCATTTATCATTAACCATAGACCTATCTAATCTCTTCCAAACTCTAGCTTCTGCATCTCTTTGATTGCACCAAGTAAATGGAAGCCCTGTGTATCCTAAGTCAGTCAATCCACATGCCTCTATCACTCTAATAAAGTCAAAACTCTTATTCATATTATAAGGTATTCCCCCAAGCTTCTCCTCTATAGAAGTGATAACATTGAAATCTCCAATTGTACACCAAGGTAAATCCATATTAGCATAAAAGATTAGCCTGTCCCACAAAGATCTCCTTATATAATCCTTACATTTAGCATAGATAAAGGACATCATAAATTTCTCAGAAATATCTGTGTGCTTAAAAGTAATAGTGCTATGATGATCATGCTTTTCCAGAATTTGACCAGTTACTTCATTAGACCAAAAAACCCAAATTTTCCCATTAGGGTTATTGACTGCATGATCCATCTGTAATTGACTTCTTATCAAGTCAATATGAGTTTTGTCTGTGAAAGGTTCCAGTATAGCAATAATAGATAAATGATGAATTTTTTTGAGTGTTGGAAGCCTTTCCAAAGACCCTTTGGTATTGATACTCCTAGCATTCCAACAAATGGTTGTAATCATTAATAACCTTTTGATTTAGACCTAGTTATGGGTCTGCTGGAGGTGTCAGACTTGCTTGTAATAGGTTTTTGAGGATTTTGTCTAGTTTGTTTCCTCTGTCTTAGGGATAAACCCTGTTGTTCTATTATTCTTTGAACATCAGTGCATTTATCCTGGAATGAGGAACCAACAACTTGACCAGTATGTTTAATGGTATCTTCTGCATCTTCATCAGACTCTTCCAGAGATTGATTATCAGGATCCAGGTCATCCTCAGAGTTAAGTGCCCCATAATCATCAGGAGGCACCTTAACCCTGTCTGTATGAATAACCTGTTCAGCATCAGTCTGTTGACTTGTATCAATCCCAGCTGTGTCTGTACCCATACTCTGTTGCAATCTCTCTTTTATAGCCTCTCTTTTCTTTTTGCATAATCTATCTCCTGATTTGTTATTAAATCTGCCCTGTTGTTGCCCTGTATCTGTGACCTGTGCATTTGTAATTTTCTGTTGATTATTGAAAGGGGTAGCAGGGGCTCTAGAGTCTCCACTATGGTCAAATTCCACTTCCTCATGTCTAAGAGGAGTCAGTTCTCCTCCCCCCCCCCCGGGTGGGCC
>JAJOOH010001548.1:0-25351 GCA_029582605.1 Solanum gracilifrons
GCCTTGTTGAAGTAAGATATAGCAAACTTCCAATCAAGCTCCTATAAAGTGAGCTATTAGCTTTCTTTTCTACCAAATTTGTACATTATCCCATAATCCATTATTCCTTGCAAGTAGCGTAGAACACACTTTGCAGCTCCAAAATGCACTTGGCTTGGTTCTTGCATGAATCTGGATAATAAACTTGCAGCAAAATATAATGTCAGGCCTTGTTGAAGTAAGATATAACAAACTTCCAATCAAGCTCCTACAAAGTGAGCTATTAGCTTTCTTTTCTCCATCATCTTTTCTGAATTTCTCATTTGCTGCTAATGGTATGGCCACAGACCTGCAATCCATCATTTTGAATTTTTGAAGAATACTTTTAGTATACTTCATTTGAGAAATGAAAATTCCTTCTTTCACTTGAGAAACTTCGATGCCCAAGAAATAATTTAGCAACCCAAGATCACTCATTTCATAGGCTTGCATCATATCTTGCTATTATTTTTGCATCATCTTCACATCATTTCCTGTAAAGAGCAGATCATCCACATAGAGACAAACAATGATAATGCTGGCATGTTCTTTCTTCACATACAAAGTGGCTTCGCTTTTACTTCTCTGAAAATTATTTTTCAGAAAGTATGTATCAATTTCATTGTACCGGGCTCTTGGAGCTTGCTTCAGCCCATAAAAAGCTTTTTTTAGCTTGTATACCTTCTCTTCTTCCCCTTGAACAAAAAATCCTTGAGGTTGCTCAACATAAATCTCTCCATCAAGTTTTCCATTAAGAAATGCAGATTTAACATCAAGTTGAAATATCTTCCATTTCTTTTGTGCAGCAACAACAATTACGATTCTAATTGTCTCAAGACGAGCAACTGGAGAGAAAGTTTCATAAAATTCAATACCTGGTTTTTGCGTGAAGCCTCTAGCAACCAACCTTGCTTTGTGCTTTTGAATATCTCCTTCCTGATTGAGTTTGATTTTGTAAATCCATTTTAGACTTACAACTTCTCTTTCTTTGGGTATAGCCACAAGCTCCCAAGTATTATTTTTTTCAATCATCCGAATTTCTTCTTCCATGGCTTTCTTCCAAACATCATTGCTTTATTGCCTCCTCATAATTTTCTGGCTCAACACCGGCAAAATTACATTTCTGATAAATGTCACTCAACATTTTTGTTCCTCTTGGAGGCGGTCCTTCATCATCTGAATCTGAGATTTCTCCCCATCGCGGGTCATCTTCCTCTTCTCATCCTCTTCTTGATTTGACACATCTAAAGATATGATAGAAGTATTTTCTATCTTTTTCCTTCCAATTCCATGTTTTTTCATCAAAAATGGCATCTCTGCTAACAACAAGTTTGTTAGTTTTGACATCGAGAAGCCTATTTTTTTTACTTTTTTCATCCAATTTTGTTCTTTTCTCAGCAGGTATATAAGCATAACAAATACACCCAAAAATTTTAAAATAACTTACAGAAGGTTTCATTCCACTCCAAGCTTCAACTGGTGTCTTGTCCTTCAAGGCCTTTGTCGGGCACTTGTTAAGGATGTACACCGATGTATGTACTGCTTCTGCCCAAAAATATTTTGGCAGCCCTTTCTCATTCATCATAGTTCTGGCCATTTCAACAATTGTTCTATTTCTTCTTTCAAATACACCATTTTGTTGAGGAGTGTACCCTACTGTAAGTTGCTTCTGAATGCCTTCATTTTTGCAATATTCTACAAATTCTCGACTTGTGTATTCACCTCCTTTATCACTGCGAATAGTTTTGATACTGCAACCTTTTTGCTTCTCAACAAGGGCTTTAAATTTCTTGAATGTAGCAAATGCTACTGACTTTACTTTCAAGAAATAAACTCAAGTCATTCTTGAAAAATCATCAATAAATATTAGAAAGTACCTTTGATTTCCAAGAGATGGAGTTTTCATAGGTCCACAGATGTGGGTATAGATTAGTTCCAAAAGTACACTTGCTCTCCAAAAGTTCCAAAAAATGTGGAATATTTGTTTAAGCTTACTTCTCCTTTACTTCTCTTCTCTTCTTCCTATTTCTCTACTTCAGAGTACTTTTATATATTTTGTATAGTATTGCGTAGTCAATTTCCTTTGTAGTTGAGCTTATCAATTGGAGAAAAACCTTTTGATTCATAACATGATCTTCATTAAAAGTTTGTTAATTAATTTATTAATTTTGTGCTGTATTGTAGTAAGATTTATGTTCATTATGGTCTTTTCATTTGCATTGTTCACGTGACTGCATATATATAGTACTTCTGCTGATGGCTTATTTGTTAAAGAAAAATGTCCACACACATGATTTTTTAACCTCTTTCAGTTTATGTTGGTGCTTATGAAATGAGTCTCCCGAAGTTATTAACTGGTTGGGTATTGTGTGAATATGTAAGTTACAACTTGCAGCTTATTCACAAGTGTATATAAGTTAAAAATTAAATGGGATGTCCAAACACAATGTTAGATAACAGAAACATGAATAATCAAACAAAAGATAACTAAAAACAGCCAAATTGAACAGAAGAAGAAAAAAGAACAACTGAACAGTAGATCAAAATGAACCATTTCCAACTATAAACGTACCAACAAATCAACGAATTAGCAAATAAACACATTTAAGACCGATCAATTCTATAACTTAGATATCGTGAAACACAATTGCTCATCCTAAATACCAATACAACAGTTACAACTATTTTAAATCTAATAAAACTAACAATGAAGCCTAAACAATTATAAATAACAGATACAAACACTCCACAATGAACTTAAAGTTCTACATGAATTAAACATCTATTTGACTTATTTATTTTCATTTATGTATTTAAAAATTATTATTTTTTTAGTTAGGAAACAAACTAAAGACATACGAAGATCAAACAAATTCAAGAAAAGAATGAAAAGATTTATGAATAACTTACCTGAAAATAACTGAACCCGAAGAATAGATGAAGCAAGATATAACAATTTGGTATTCAAATCTCTTAGTGCTTTCTCATGTACCCTCTGCCGGCAAATTGACAGGGTCGCATACCATATTATTCTCAAAATAAAGTCATCAAACCTAGCAAGTCGAACTTTAGAAGTTTGTACAGGAACAACTTCGCATTCGGGTGGTTGCAGCTCATCAGTCGTTCCATTACTGGAGGCATTGTCTAAATCGGCAGACTTCTGAAATGCACTTGAAAACAAATCTGACACAGAAATCACATATGGATCAATAGAGTTCTGGTGCAATGACTTTTTGCGCGAGGAAGTATTCTGAATATCAGCATGAGCTAAGTTTTCTGACACCAAAATGGCCTCAGAAGAATCATTTTGACTTGCACCGCCATTAAAAATATTTGGGTCCTCAGCAACCTGCAGAATAGAACTGTTCCTTGAGATGCTGAAGTTCATTATATTATTATTACGGTAAGCATTGGCATCTCGAATTAAACAGGGGAAACTTTATCAGGTAAGGGATTACTTCAACAAAATATCTCCACCACCTATGCACGTCTAGGGGAGAGGGATAAAGTTTTACACAGATCACAGCAAGTTCAAGTATTCACCTTGATTATCATGCCATCTTTAAGCGAATCAACTTTTCCCATCACCTCTTCATGCAAAAGGCTAGTGAAATACTCTTCTAAGGACATCTTTGCAGACAAGTGGAGTTCATCCAATACACTCTCAAGGATAGGTTGCAACGATCATTAGCTTCAGGGTGGGTCCGTTGCATGACTGGATCTCGACAACACCTTTTCATCATTAAAAGGTGATGAAACTGAAGGCACATCCACTGTCATATTCTTCTCCTCAAACCCTGGAGGGAAATCAAGATCACAGCCGAAAGATTCTTGCTCCACTTGCAAATGCAAAATCGCAAGTCTGTCTGTAAGGAAGCACACACAACCACTGCAAATTGACAGGGAAAACAGCAGCATAAAAAAACCTACAAACTTCAGTAGAGAGCTCCACGGTACAATCTTTTGATGACAAAACTGAAGGCATATCCTCTGTCAAGTTCTTCTCCTCAAACCCTGGGGGGAAATCAAGATCACAGCCAAAAGATTCTTGCTCCACTTGCAACTGCAAACTCATAAGTCAGTCTGTAAGGAAGCACACATAACCACTGCAAATTGACAGGAAAAACAACAGCATAAAAAAGCTTACAACTTCAGTAGAGAGCTCCGCGGTGCAATCTTTTGATGACGAAACTGAAGGATTATCTGCTGTCATGTTCTTCTCCTCAAACCCTGGGGGGTAATCAGGATCACAGCCAAAAGATTCTTCCTCCACTTGCAACTGCAAAGTCATAAGTCAATCTGTAAGGCAGCAAAGACAACCACTGCAAATTGACAGGAAAAACAACAGCATAGAAAACCTTACAACTTCAGTAGAACGCTCCACGGTGCAATCTTTTGATGATAAAACTGAAGGCAAATCCACTGTGACATTCTTTTTCTCAAACCCTGGGAGAAAGGATTCTTCCTCCACTTGCAACTACAAAGTTATAGGTCTGTCAGTAAGACAGGATATGCAAGCACTGCAAAATGACCCCAAAAATCAGCATAAAAAGCTTACAACTTCAGTAGAAAGCTTTGTAGTGCAATTAGCATAGGAGATTGCTTGAATGTTCGATTCAACCATCAGACAAGGAGGTGACCATCGTTTTCTCTTCCTCCACGCAGATGAATACTCTGAAACATGGTCATAGAAGACAGCATTCCAGATACTTTGCATGCAAGAGTCCAATAATTTCCTGCAAACAACTGTATAAGAATCACAACAGTTCTCAAAGCTCCCAACAAATTTTGAGCTTCCTGAAGACTTCAAAGGGATTTCAGTAGCAGGAGATTTCCGGTTAAGAAAATTAGGAGCTTCTGCACCCCTCTCAGGATCAATTAAGGCCTTACTGCCACCAAAACCTGCAGACTGTTCACATAAACGATAAGTAGCATGCAAGATTCAAAATTTGAATTCCCCGCACTTCTATTTCATGCTTTAAAGTTATTTACCATTCTGGTACCAGGAGATGACATCTTGACAGACTGATTGGTGACTTTCTTTTGATTAGTGACATTCTTTTGATTAGTGGCTTTCTTGAGATCTTTCTTTTCAGTGATGCACTCTGAAATTGCATGGCTAACAATCTCATCGAGTAAAGTCCTACGGGCTGCTTTCATGATAACCATATGTAGCTGGGAGCATACTTCTTGAGAAATTTCAGATACAAAATCTTGTAAGGATGCAGTCTCATGCCCATCGGGATTAGACAAAAAGAGAGCTCCAGGGGTAGCCGTAGTCCAACTACTAATCAAAGATTTCAAACTAATGGGTCTATACTTATCAGCAGAATGATGTATCTGCAAAAGTCACATCAATGAGCAAGCAATAAGCACATACCACTTAGGTGTAGTATCACATAGCATGAAAGAGTTGGACAATCTCTAATAAATGCAAGCAACGAGGGAAAAAAAGGTCAAAATCATCAAATCAACACAAAACCAGTTAAAAGAAAACTTAATTGGTGCTTAGTTACCATGGCTCTCCTATGGGAACAAAAACTTGAAGAAAAGTAAAACTTAAAATAACCTACTAAATGAGGCAAATAGGTATTCATAGAGAAGTAAATGCACCCAAAAAATCAAGTAGAAACCTTAATTAACACTGAGGCTATTAGTTCAGAAACCTAAGTAAAAATTAAAAGCAACTACGTAAAAGAATAGAATTCTCTGGTGATTATCACTATGGAACTCTCCAATTTTAAACTCATTAATAATTGGAACCATGAACTGTATTTCCAACTGTCTAGAACCTAAATTAATAGTTCAACTATATGAGGCTTAAACAAAGGGAAGCAAGTTGAAACTCGTGGGATAATTAAAAAAGGGGAATAAAGTTAAACTGATGTGAAGATTGGTGAAGAAAAGAGGAAACTACTTCACAGAATTGCTTAGTTAATTTTGGGTTCAGTTCGGAGAGTGCAGCGTGGAACAATTTATATAAAAGTACAATAGACTAACAGTTTGTAGAGAGACCTTTCCAAGTTTTGACAAGACCATTAACCAAGCGACAAGCACAAAGAATGTAGGAAAATTATGCCAAATTCAAAATGGCAAGTTTGGAGGATATCGGAAGATGAGTGAGAATATAATCCTACAGATAAAATGGGAAGAGACTAGGGTTAAGGCCAAATTGACACAAGCCGGGAGGAAAAAAAAGACAACAAGAACAATAGAGATCCGACGAGCCCATACAGAAACAAGAACAGGATTCTTTTGGAATATGCAAGAAATTATGGTAATAGAACTTTGCACAGCACAAATTCTGAGAATTCACCTTTACAGATGTGAATCCAATTAAGTTCCCACTGTATGTACAACATTATCACAAACAAAAAGGCTCCATTTCCTAGGTTGTTCATAAAAATAATATATACGGCCACTCCCCACCTCCCCAAGTTTGCTTCTATAGTAAAAAAAATTATATGCACTCATAAAAATACTTATATTCAGTCAAAAGAGTTCTCTCAGTTTTTATACTTCGACTAAAACCCAGCCATATCTAATTTAAAAAAGTTAAGTGATCAGTAGCAGTGTAGCAGCTCAATCAAGGGATTCCACCCATCAAAACCGGGTAAACTGTTTTACATATGTTCAGTTTACATGTAGCCTATAGCTCAAAAAATTCAATTGTACATCCAACATAATAAAACAAACATCTTCCAACAGAAAGGCTGGGATTGTAGGAGAAACAGCTGCACCATGTACTACAGAGCTAAATATAGGACCTAGAAAAATGCTACAGATACACAAACTCACCATCATTGAATCCACAATGTATCCATAATGACACCATGAATAAAGCTCCATAAGAGAGTGCGGCCCATGTTTCATCCCTTCATGATCTTCAAAGAACCAACATGATTCTTCGTTGACCTATTTCACACACAATATTAAGCAAAGAAAGTCATAAGAAGGGAATCGAAATTGCAGAAAATGTAAGAAGTCTATTTGTCCTCCATCAAAATAGTAAACTCACCCACCTAATAGTTCATGTATGAAACTTAGAAAAAATGGATATTTTAGCTGTGTTTTTCACCCTTCACTCTATAAATAATTTGGTCTGTGAACACAAAACTAAAAAATACAATCTTCATTGAAAATAGGCAATACCCAACAGTTAACTCCATTGTAGACACTGCATCATCGTGTTTTTCATCCCCAACAGTATCCATTGAAGTTACATCCATTCCCATCAAATCTAAAGACTTTAATCTCTTTCTTGAGTAAAACGGAGGATAATCCGTGTCTGTTTCAACTGGGTTCATAGCAAAACATCGAAGACACCATAACTTTCAACAAAAAAATCACCAACCCTGAAAAAAATACAATCTTTTTTACACAAAACTATCATAAAAATCAATTCTTGAACAACCCCACAATCTAAAATTGAATAATTCCAAACATACATCGCAAATTAGAACAAAAATCGAGATGGGTATGAAAAAAACCAACCTATTATAACTTTTGCTGATATGGGGTTGATGAAAACCGAAAAAATCCTAAGAACGCCACTGCGATAACCCTACAGAGCAAATCTTGGATGTGTAGAACAAGAATTTCTTCTGGGTATTGATAAAATTGCATACAGAAGTAACCCTAAACAGAGATTTTGTGTGAATTTGTCTGTGGAGAATCGGCAAAGAAGCTGTGAGAGAGAAGATGGCAGACGGGGTGAAGAAGTTAAGGTAAGAGTAAAATAAAAAGAAGAAAAGCAAATAAAAGATTTTTAATTTTTTAATAAATCGGGGTACGGAAAGGGGGAATGGATGTGGAAATTATAAGATCGGAAACCGAACATGTCAAGTGAATGGCTTATGACCGTTTGAACATGTATACTATATGAGATTAGATTAAATGAATCTGAATTCATGGTTGGACGTGTAAATTAGATTTTTTAAATTATATTTTTTGTTATAATATAAAGACGAAATGGTTTGATGGACCTTTATACTTGTATGCATTTATATTTCGAATCATTCTACTTGACTTTTTGTCATCTGAACCCTTAAACTCAATTAAAGTGAGACTTTTAAACCCCTCAAACCATGTGTGGAGCTCACTCTCTCTTACACAAATGACATGTCATATTCACGTCAAATATAATAACTCCATGTCATAAATATTTTTAAATTATTAACCAAAAATGTTATTCCATAAAGGACAAAAATAATAAATCTTCTATTTACAAAAATAAAATAAAATAGTTATTTCTCTCACCTTCCCCCACCTCCCTCAACCCACAACCACCATTAACACCATCTCCATTCTCCCTTTATTTTCTTCTTCATGTCCGGTTTTTGTCTATAGTTATGACCATACTCTTCAAGTTCTTAAAAATTATAATTCATTTTTTTCTGGAAGTTTCTAACATTCATAACTCTAAATCGTATTTTTTTTACCAACGTTTACATCATCCATTAGAATCAACATAAATTTCTTTTCTCCATTAATATTAATAAATCACCATTAAAATATCACCATAGATCACAATATTTGTACACAATTTTACATAATACATTCATCATATATCACAAAGACATTCAACAATCACTTTTCATCCTTCAAGATTATTGAATCTTTGTCACCTTATGAATTGTAAATAACCCAGAAAAATAGAAGGAAAAACAGATCTACCATAACAACACATTTTTGTTTCCTAGAAAAAATAAAATATGAAAAAAGGAAAGAAAAGAGAAATTGGAGATGTGGGAAGGGGATAAAAAAAAGAAGGAAATGGGGGTTGAATGGGGAAGAAGGTAATGATAATTAGAGAGAAAGAGAAATGGGGTGGGCTAGAAGGAAAAGAAGAAAGAAGTGATTTTTTTATTATTATTATTTTTGGTCTTTTTAAAAAAAAATATTTTCAATCCAAAATTTGGAGTTCACGCTCCTTCTACGCGTGAAATCACGTGTTGGTGTCAACTCAATAAATAAACGGCCATGTAAGCTTGGTCAATTGTTAGAAGGGCTTAAAATATCGAATTTCATTGAGTTTAAGGATTCAGTTGATAAAGAGTCAAGTAGAAGGGTTCAAAATACAAACTTATATAAGTACAAAGGTCCATTAGACTATTTCGCCTAATATGAAAGTCTCATAAGTTGAGTTGAAATTCTCCAAAACCTAGGATTTTCAATCTATGTCATGGATTCACTTTCAAAACAATTTCAACGTGTTTATTGTCTTATATTATGATCAATTTGATGGATTACTAATGTTTTCCTAAGGAAATATCTAAGAATCGATGAATTTCTATGTTTCCCTAAATTGGATCTTGAAGCATGAATATGGGTCATTGTTAGTAGATTGTATTCGAATTATGGATGTGATGAATTGATTACGTGAACTAGATCATTATACATGTTCAATGAAGTAATTCTAGGAATTTTGATGAATCATGATCCATGGACCTTCTAGGGCAATTTATTGGAATTTTACATGTTGATGAGAATTACGTTTAAGCTTGTGATTCACTTAGAAAGTGAAGACTCTATGACTATGGTGTACTTGTGGTATTGATTGTTAAGACACTCTCCCCTATACCCTTCCACATGATTATGCATGAAGTATGTTTGTTTATGATGAGCTTGTTGTGTTGATTGAAAGGTTATTCTCATGAAACACTATGAGAAAGGTTTACTCACATATTTATGATTCTAAGGTTCAAAGGCTATTCTCACCTATTAAATCTATGAGCTATTATGATACCATGTTGGTTTGAGTTGCTAGGGTATTCCACCATGAACATGAACTTAAGCAAAGACTTAATATAAACTTAAATGGAATTATGCTTAGCACTGAGTGGATTTGAATATGAGGTGAAAGCTTATACGTCAGTTAGTCCGACTTTCCACATGGGTTCTTTATACGTCAGTTAGTTCGGGTTCCCAGCATGATTACCTCATGTGATGGAAACCTTCTACATTAGAAGTATGGGTTTCTAGAAACAACCTCCATATCCCTTAACTATATGCCCACATAAGTCTTTAGCTAGCAGATCCACCTAAAAGCTAAAACATGTAGTTCTACCTTGGGCAAGTAGGACACCTCTTACGGTGTGGGGGCAAGGGATTGGATTTCATGTAGCTCACATGGTCTATGTCGATTAAGGTTATATTTCCCAACATGAAAAGAATATGAACTATGACAAGAACATGAATATGAACTATGACTTATGACTTTCTAAAGAGTTTTAAATAGTGTGAGTGGGGGTATGATACTTCATTCATACATGGCACAAGTAGGCTTTGAAGGTGGTTGTGGTGTGATTCTCTTATGCTATGAAGGTTATGAATGTATGCATGTCTAATATGGATTGTTGTTATGAATGACTCTCCTTGATATGATCTTATGAACACGAACACATCAGACACTAGAAAATCAGTCAGCATTAAAAACATCAGAAGGACCTTCAGAATTCGTTCAGAATCCTGTATACACAAATCATATATGCAAATTGACTTTACTTGACTTTCCAAACTTAATGAAATTGTCGAAACAAGAATCTGAGATCTCCTTGAACCGACATCCGTGAAATTCACTAGAAACTAACATAACACCTAAAAAGATCAAAACAAGTTTGCGATTTCTAAAAAATCAACCAAGACCTCACCTAGGTCTAAACATATGTAACACCTCGAACTTCGGGAAAGGGCTAAAAATGGCAAACAGGCAAGTCCAAAAACCCAAAATGGACCATGGACCCTTCACGGCACCCTAGACGGTCCGTCTAGAGGTCTACAACCCATTTAGAGCATGGTGGACGATCGTCCAAGGCTAACAAGGTGGGGTCATCTAGACAGGACCCTAGACAGCTCGTGGTGACTTGGACGGTCCGTTTAGGGGTTTGTACAAGTCACCCATCAGTTTTTAAGTTTTGGGTCAACTTCAAACTATCATATGTCTCAACACATAACGAATTAGGTGGCCCATGACTTATCAAATTAAATGTTTTTGAGTCTTCTTTCTAATGCCACCAAGTTTGCCTCATTTTGAGTTCAGAATAAAAAGTTATCCCCATATTAGTAAAGTCCTGTCGGGTAGGTGAAGTTTCACGACCGGCTGTACGGCCCGTGAAGTGTTTCACGGACCATGAAGTCTTAAACGGTCTGTGAAGCCTCTCTTTTAAGGTACCTCGTCAGTTTTTAAGTTATGGTCATTTTAGTCTTTTCCCAAATTATTTGGTACCTAAACTACGTCGTTTTAAACCCTATTTCAAGACCTATAAAAGTGAATTAAGCCCTAAAACTACCAATTTCAATTCATTCTCCTAAATTCCCTAAACTTGACCAAATTCTTGAATTCTCTCCAAGGTTCTCTCCAAAAATCTTCTCTCTAGATCAAGGAAGAAGAAAAAGTTAGGGTTCTTCAAGTTCGAGTCTCCTTTCTTCATCATTGCTTAGGGCTTCAATCAAGGCATGTAGGGATTTCATAAATGGGTTCCAATTGCCCAATGAGTCCCAAAAGTTTCTTCAATTCTCCAATTCAATTTCCCAAGATTTGATTAGGTTTTCATTCAATTCATCATGGGTTCTATTTGTATGGATTCAATTGCTTGACTATGGTCTTATTTTGATGATTTAGACTTAATTGCATGCCTTTCCACTAATTCCATGTGAACCCATACATTGATCTTTGAATTTAGACTATGAACCTTAATTTACATGAATTTATGAAGAAACTTGAATTCATGAATATATTTTTATGAAAGCATGCATATTTTCATGAAATCAATGTGTATGACTTATATAGGGTCATATATGAGGGTATATGTATGTTCTATGAAGCTTGACCACATGACATGAATGACATCTAGATTTGCCCTCTATATTTTTTGGGTTGTTTTCCTAAATTAGGTCTTAATAGTACGATATCCAGATATGTCATCAATGATTATAGATTACACTTTCAAAACTATTTCCATTAGTAGTATAGAAGTTCTAGCATGAAGTTAATGACTATGGGCCTTAAAAAGGTAATATGAAAAGATCATGGATGGTGAAAGATTTTCTCACGTATTGTCTAAGGAGCTACCCTATGATGTTTCTATCTTAAATTAGTATCTTAATTGTACTTTTCCATAGATGATATCAACTGAGCATCTCAGCGGCGGGATTGAATATTCGGATCGAATCAGAGTTCATGCCGCCCGCCCTGAACAAACAGGAGACGTGGGCCACATGTCGCACATAAGCCGTCGGGTCGCACGACAGAAGAACACCCAACATAAAGATTCACACTCCTCTATGTGAAATATTCATCTTCATAGGAGATTTTATGAATATGATTAATGACTATTCTGTGGGATATATACTTAGCACCGAGTGGACTAGCGGTGAATACCCATGTCCCATAAACTATGTGCCACCACAGAATGATTGTCTTAGATAGATATTAGCTAGTAGATCCACTTTAGCTCAGATCTTTACCTTGGAAAGTGAGGACACCCCTTTTCTTAGTATGAGGCAGACACTGGATTTCATGTTATAGTTCGCATGTTCTATATGTCGGTTAAGGGTAACCTTTCCAAAAAATGAACTAAATTAATTACTAATGATATATGAAGCTTCCTTTATGATTTAAAGATGCATTGACTATGTTCATGATTTATGAATCTTCTTAAATGATTTTACTATGTTTTAACATGATCATGAATTTCATGTTTACGATTATGTCCCCTTATGATCACGTCTCATATTTTATTGCATTCTCCTCATACTTAGTACATTCTATGTACTAATTCATACGTGTGCCTACATTGTTTCACTAATATAGGGCTTGACGACTCTTCTCCCTCCATTCATGTCTAGTTTATTGTATTAGAGACTTTAAAGATCGGTGTTCCAAGGACCAAGAATCTTTTATTGCTTTCATGTCTTTTCATTTCAGATTTTGTATGTGATGTATGGGTTACGTCCCAATCACTTCCTTATGATGTAATAGATGGCTTTCAGACTTATGTTTAAACTTCCGTTACTTTTTGTCAAACTCTTGTATTTGAAATGCTACTTTTGAACTCTTTGTTTCTATTATCTTGTATGATGTATGCTAAGTGGCTTGTGTAGGGCCTTTCAGGGTCTTATACATCATGTTAAGCCTAGGGTGCACCTTGAGTCATGATAAACTTGGTATTCAGAGTACAAGGTTTAGAGAGGTCCTAGGATGTATCATAATCCACATCGAGTAGAGTCTTGTTCATGAGTGTGAAGTGCACCACATTTATGAATGAGAGACTATAAGATGTGTAGGAAACTCCACTTCTTTCATCACTTTAAAGTCGTGCGAGAGAGTTTAACTCTATGTATCTCTCCTAATACCTATCCGATGCTTTTCAAGATATGGCCACTTAAAGACAATACATTAGAAGGAATGCAAGTGAGAATGTGGAACGAGAAGCTCCTCGATCAACCCTTTGGCCGAGCAAGTGACTAATGATGAGTTTCGAGCCACATTTCATGAATGGCCTAAGCTATAACGACTCAAGAAAATATAGAGGTTAACTTGAACCCAAAGGTGGATACAGTGACAACAAGGGTGAGAGACTCTACTAAGATGAATCCTTTGGAATTTCATGGGTCTAAAGTTGAGGACGATCCTCAAGAGTTCATTGATGAGGTATACAAGGTTTTGATGATCATGTGAGTGACGCCGGTGAAAAAAGTGGAATTGGTCGCTTATCAACTTAAAGGTATTTCTCAAGTTTGGTTTGAACAATGGAAGGAAGATAGGGCGGTGGATGTGGGTCCTCTTGATTGGAAGAAATTTAAGGTTGCTTTTTTTGATATGTTCTTTCCCCTTGAGATGAGGGAGACAAAGGTACTTGAGTTCATTAACCTTCGTCAAGGGAATATGAGTGTGAAGGAGTATGCTTTAAAATTCACGCAATAGTCCAAGTATGCTCCAACTATGGTTGCCGATCCAAGGGAAAGGATGAGTAAATTTGTGTCGGGTGCTTCCGACTTGGTGGTCAAAGAATGTTTGATCACCATGCTTGTTAAGGAGATGGATGTCTCCCGTTTGATGGTTCATGCACAACAAATAGAAGAGGAGAAAACTAGGGATTCAAAGAGGGCAAGAATGGATAATGGTTATTTCTCACATTTAAGGTTCGGTAGAGGCAATCGTTCTCAAGGTAATGGGTCTAGAGAGCATATTTATCCATATTATGCATTGACTAATTCGTTTTGAGTCAAATATTTTATCTATTTTTATTTTAACTCATATTCGACTCGCATGTCACTCCTCCACATATTAAGTTGACGCTCTCAATAAAGTGAAGTCATTCACTTCGAGTTGTGCCATTTGTAGGTTTCCGGATAACTAATATCTAGAGGTTGATTCAGGAAAAATGTTACTCATCGTTTTAGCTCTGGTGCCTTTGTGATGCAGAATAACAAACTGAATTTTTTTTCTAATTCTTCGTCCTATTGCAACAATTTTAAGTGCAACTTTCTATGGAAACTACCCGTCCGTAACTGATGGGGCCGGGGGGTTTGGTTTCTTGTTTGCAGAATTAGGACAAGTATTTGATTTAATTAAAATATCCTAGACATTGAGGGAGTATTTGAATTAATTCTTTTCATGTCACTTATAAATTAAAAAAAGCCACAACACCCAACTTTTTATTATATTTTTTCAGCTTTAAATCACTTTTTGTGTTATCTAGGAATGTCAATAATACCTTTTGGTTCGTTATTTTTTAAAATTATACCATTCAAATTTTTGAATATTTTATAATATAACTAAAATTAAATTTTCTAAAACCATCCCAATTATATCAGTCTTTGTACGATTTGGTTAATTTTTTCTTTTTTTACTTTTAAAATATCATTCAAAATATACAACTATCAAAATATTTTTTCCACAAATATGTTCTTGAAAAAACACTTTAATTCTTTACCAAGAATGTTAAACTTTGTTGTCGTATTGTTTAATCTTAAACATTTAATAGGAGTGTTTGCATATGTTTTGTTGCATTATTTGATGAAGTATCGATTACATTATCTTTTAATTTTAAACCTAATTAAATAAAAGCTAATTAAAAAGCAAAGACCCAAAAATCATCTAGTCACTAGATGCATAGGACGGAGGTTATATTTATATTTGAAAAATATTATAAAATATAGTTATATATTAAATTTAGCATTGTTTATATATAAAATATATTTGCATCATGCAAGGCTATTCGATTTGATTCAAAAACTTTTCAATTTTTTTCATAAATTAAAAAAACCATTTCAATTGTCCGAAACAATTATAAAAATTCAAAATTCTATTGAAAAAACAACATAAATCAATTTAATTGAAGTAGATTTAGTCGGTTCCTTTCCTGTTCTTTTGATAGGTGTTATCTATACACTTTCAGAATTAATATATAACTCAAAAGCTAAAAGCCACTAAAAATAAGCCAATCCAAACACTCATTGCGTCAACCAATTTGTGGGTTCTTAAAAAAATGACCAAATTTGACTTTAATTAACCTTTTTTAAGGAAAAAACTGGGATTATTTAAGCAAAATGAAAATTAATTATTTAACTATTGTTTTAAAATGTAATTTTATTAATAAATAATTTTACTGTTTTAAAGATATAACTGATGAACCATGTCGGTTTCTACAATGTATTTTTAAAATTTTAAGGTAAACAGACACTTGATGTAGTTAATCATTCTTTTGGCACATAATTGACCAAAGTGTAAAAAATAATAATTTCACATACGAAATTCCACAAAAAAAATAGTTAAACCGACGGTTTGCAGAAGCCATTTTTACTACATGGTTTTGACATTGTTTTTAGTAGTTGACGTTGCATGGTCACCGGATTTCATCGACATCAAATATAAACTCACGAAGAATTAGTACCTGCAAATATCAAGGTTAGTCCATCTTTACAATTGTAGGGTAATTATATTACCAGCCCAACATTAAGTATATGCAAAATTAAATACACATTTATAGTAGCTAAACAATTTACCTCCATAATTTTTCGAACAAATACTACCTTTTGCATAAAGTGGCTATTATAACATATTGGGACAAAATGATTTATCAAGCGTTTATATCATATAGGATATAAACAAATAATTATTCGACAAAGCAAGTGCTGACATCTTTCCATATATTCTCTCCTCAACAAGTTAACACTTTTTTATGTTAATGAAATCCCAACAAATTATGTCACTAGAGGAAAATGGAAATGATAAGAAACTCCCATATAAAAAGATCAGACACTGTTTTTTTAAAGATACTTTTGACTCAAATAAGAATATTATATCACATAGGAGAAACACAACGCATGTAATAGTACCCACCAACTAATACTTCTAAAAAATGCAATGTTCCGTTACAGTAACCATTTCTTTGAAAACAAATTTACTATTGCATCATTTCTTCTAGCTTCATATCCATTTCGTAAATCAGCTTTACTTTTTCTTTTTTCCAGGGACGGGGAAGGGGGAAAACTCCAAGTAGGCTTCATAAGTACACATACAGGGATGAAACCAAAAGTTCATAGAAATCCTGAGGGAACAAAGATTAGACGGGAGAGCATGGATAATAACTGGACAAGACAAGGCTAACAACGGGATGCAAAAAAGTATAACCCCCAAGCTAAGAAAGAAACAATGGAGATGAAGTGGCATGATTAAGGCAAATGAGATCAAGAAGTAGGAGGAAGATAAAAAAACAAAGGAAAACAGACCACAAAAGGATAAAAATGGAAAAAGGGAGATATTTGAGAAAAGATGATCACTTGTTCTACCCTCAAGTTTGAGACGGCAAGAGAAGACCAAATGGGTAATTTGGTGCATTCTGAAAATCTCAAGAGACAACACTACATCAAATAATGCTTGCTTGTAAACATGACTTCAGACCTGCCTCGGACAATTGTGGATCAACCAGATTAATTAGCAAACATGGAATAGCCTCGCATCCCTCGGACATAAAATTGGAGGGGAATAAAATAGTCCTTGTGAGGACCATATACTCAGAGAAGTAGTTGCATTTTCTCCAAATACTAGCATAGGATGACTAAGCTTCTTAAAGATCGAACAAACACACATGCTCAAAGTAGCTAAGAGGAAGCTGGATACTTCCGATAAGAGGGGAAACTGGAAGAGGAAATATGAATCATGACTATAGGATAAAGGCGTAAACAGGAGCTTCATTCTTAAAAAGTAAAACAACGAACAATGAGAAGAGTGCTAACATCTTGTTTCTATCCTTCATCTTCATCAAAAAACATCTTGTTTCTATCCTTCAAATCAAATATAGGACATGAATAATGAGAACACAAACACCATCTCAATAACTCTACACTGCAGCAAGGATATCAAAATTTCTTCAAATCATGACCAGTTGAACACTTGAATCAAGGTATTAATAAATACTGACAAGAACAGTCCATCTGCTTTTTGCATTATAATCAATTAAATTTAACTCAAAAAGACTTTCCACTGGTGTAAAAATGCGCTGCTGATACTGCCTTGCTATTTACACTGGGAATGATGCCTTTTCATATGCATACAAACAAACAACAAAAAGAAAGGAAGGAGACTCATATAGTGATAAAACCCATCTTCTCAACATGATTTCAGTTGCAAACAAGTTGCATGGATATAACTTGACAAGATCCCATATTCAAATAATTTAAACAAAGATGTTAAACTGGAACAATCTAGCGGAAAACACAAATTTGGCTTTAGAAGAAGCATAGCCTCCCCATTCTCACCCAACCCAGTCCTCATTCTTCCCCTAAGAGAAGAAGGGAAAAGAAAGAATATTATATAAATTGGGCTGCTTTCTAAGTCCATATCAAGAAAGTAGTAAAAACACATTCAACCAGATGGACCAAGCACACTAACAATGGTTCCACCTGGATGGAAAAACCAGACTTGTGATAGTTCCAAATGAGTACATAGAGCTGACTCATCAATTATGTTCTGCTCACTCACTACATAGTGAGCTACCAAGTATATGCGACCACAACTCAAGCCGTATTCACCTATCACTTCAAGGCTCACTGTTTTGGAGATGCGTGGACGAATGTGACCGCAAGTGGGTGATGCGACACCACAAGCTACATCACATAGTACACAGGCAGTCAGATTTGGGTTGTTTTTGCAATTCTTTGAAGTGCCACTTTTGGGCCTTTTATGTAATAGCTAGCCTTACACTATAAATACATGAGAATAACTCATTTAGACTTGGATTATTTTCATATGACATTATTGAGTACACTCTTGAGAGTTGAAAGCTAAGGTCACTGTTGATAGAAATATTGATGGAATTACTTGCTTGAGGATCATTTCTCTTGAGAGTGTCTTTCTATAGTATAGGTGCTTGTTTTGGTGTTTTTTGTAGGAGGTTTTAGCTTTAACAGTCATTGTTGCCTATTAGCCTCATTCTTGTGTCTTGATTTTTTACACAATTTGTGCTTTCTAGAATATTGTAATTTGGGGTATTGGTTGTCACATAACCATTGTTCTTAATTCTTTATCCATCTTGTGTCATTCTTTATCTTTTACTTTCCTAGTTCTTAGTGTAAGGTTTCTTTTAGTTTCCACGTTTAAATATTGTACCATTTGGTATTAGAGTCGAGTATAGATTTATTTTTACAAATCTAGACTTGAGTTTGTTACAGAAAAAAAAAAGGGTTAAAAGTTAAAAAAATTAAAATCTGATTCAAATCCTTCTTGTTTGTTGTCTTTGACATTAGATTAGTATTCTCTAGTATTATTTGAGTGTAGATGTGGAGTTTCAAGCCATTTGGAATTGATTGGGAGATTTCACCATTGTTAGATTGAAAACTTGAAGAACAAGCAAAATGGATTTTAAAGATTGAGTGAGGTTTTGGACTTCAAAGAATTGGAGCTTGTTCTCTAACTTGAGGAGAAGCTAAATCTGAAATTTAAAGGGATTCCAAGAAAAATTGAAGTTTGAATTTTGAATGTTCTTCATCTCTTTGAAGAAGAAGTTAGAAAAAGTACAAGTTTGATCCAAAACCCCAATTGAAATGTTTGGATTAAGTGTTTCAAGATACAAAAGGGGTAATTTCTAGGTGAAGTGGGCCCACCAAAGGAAGCGAAGGATGAGAAAATATCAACCAAAAGTCGGATGCACAAATTTCAAATGAGATTTCACGACAAAAGGTTCAACCTGGTGTATAGGAGAGCACGAAGCGGAAAAAAGCGGCAAGGTCCCACCTCACGCTTTAAGCAAAGCGCTCACTTCATCATTGAAGTGAAGTCCGAATTAAAAGAAAAAAGACCAAAATAAATAAATAGAGACAAAATATATAAGCAAAAATTCATATTAAAAACTAAAAAATGGTTCCCCTTTAGTAGTCTTGTCACAAAAGAGACATACAATGGTTGTCCTATTGGTCTCACTAACTTTTTTCCCCATAATTTCATGCCCGGTAAGCCACTTTTAATCGCTAGCAAGATTTTAAGAAAAATAATAATCAACATAATATTTTTATCACTATTAAGAAAAAATTCAACAACATTTTCATTATTGTTAACAAACAAAAAAATTCAGCAATATATATTTTAATCACTGTGAGAAAAGAAAATCAGCAGCATATAATTCAAATAATCAAAGCTAAACAGGGCAAAGGAAAACAAAATAACAAACCAAGAAGAAAAATCCTAGGAGACTATAGTCTTTTTGAGTGGTGCTAGCCAACCAAGCACAAACGAGTGCAAACAGAATTTGTATATATATATACCTATGACTTAGTATTTTGTATATATATACCTATGACTCTTTTGTGCTTGGCTAGCACCACTCAAATGTATTAGTTGCAAATATGAGTAAAAGAGTGCAAATGCGAGTAAAAGTAAGGAATTTTTACGACTAACTTGTTTGCTCGTCTTGTAGGCACAAGGAGCTATATGTCATCCATAGCTTCAGATCCTTGTGACGATGACATGGGAGACTGCTTGTAGTGATGATGAGACGCTATGATAATAGCCGTAATCATGAGTCATATAGAGATAAGAGTTGCTATTTCAGAGGTGAATACAAAGAATTGGTGTGTATAGATCTTGTGGAGAAGATGGTGGGGTAGAAGAACCTTTTTTGGATTGTAGATCCTCATAACCCTTGGGATGATTCCTATGATGACGATGAAGATTATGAGGGTCCTCACACTACACACTATGAGGATGAATACGACTTGAAATATGAATCTTCCACACACATGCCTTATGAGTCTTATGATGACGATTTCCAGTTGGAGTTGTGGTGAAAATGTCCATGAAGATAGTGGAGACTCATATAAATTGTCTTGTGGTCCTCCTTATTATTCTAACCGAAGTAGTGTGTGTGGGTATGTTGAGGAAAGTCGATATCATCCGATGAGAGAAAGATAATGTACATTTCCTACTCGAAGGGATACAATGCCTTATGCTTCTTGTTCCGATGCACATATGTCATGTTTTCGTATAGGCATGCTATTGGAAATAAATTTGGAGAAAAGGGAGGCGTGGTTTATCTCCTCAAGAATATTCCCTAGGATACTACTATGGAGAAAATGGTACAAGGAAGAAGTTTGCGCAAATTCATAGTAGACATCCACTACCTAATAGTAAGCAATTCCGGTCTCAAGCACCTATCACATTCTTTGAGTAGCTCTGATCCATCGGAGCCGCCCCCACCAAGCAGGCGGCCACGGGTCATAACGCACTCTTCGCACAACAATGGGTTTGGAAGCTATACACTTCAAGTAGATCTCATTGGTGCTAATTTTATTAGTCCAACTTTGGTGAAATAATTGAGAATCCCATATTTTGATGTGAAGAGGCCATATGAATATAATGGAGTACGGGCCGTGAAGTCAGCAAGAGTTCTTATCACCAAAAGGGACTACAAGGAAGTCGTGTGGTGCGAAGTCTACCCTTTGAAAAGAATGTTATCTATGGTTGGACCATCCTTTAGTTGAATAATATGATTGATTTTAAATGTATTAGATTGCTTCACAAATTATACCCCTCTAACCCAATTTATGTGATGCACTTTCACAAAATTTATGAAAGAAAAGAATTTTGGGAACTTGTGGTCTAAAACAAACCATAGATATTTGTGTGGCTGCACATATCATATCAAGGTAAAATAGAAAGTTCAAAGTTAAAGTGTCTACAAATATAAAAAGGTATTGTTCTTTTAAGGACAAACAAACTGAAAAGAAAACACATCACATAAATTGAGACAAAAGGAGTAATAAAATTGTGTTGAAAAGTGAAATTCTTCACATGTTAAGAATCAACCTATAGCACACACTCTCAAGTTTGTAGGTCCACATAAAGGTCCACATTGATCCCAAATTAGATTAAGAATTTACGAAAGCGTTGAGTTATAAAGGTATCCACCTTTAATATAAATGTGACATCCAAAGTAGTTTATAAAATATGTCGACAAATCCATCTATTTTTTTTTTATAACCGAGAAATCCGTCTGTGACCCGCCCTTTGGACCAATCACAGCCTTCTAAACTCGGTGGATAATGGGCCCGCCCCTCTACCCTTCTCCACTTAAATACCGGGCTTAGCTTTGCATGGTGTGGGGCTTGAACCTGCGACCTAAGCCACAAATCCTCCACCTTTTGCCACTCAAGCTAGGCCTTGGGGGCCGACAAATCCATCTATTACCTTTAAGGTTTTGGCTTGAATGTTCATATTCTTTCATACAACCCCATGTCTAGTACAAGTTTATACAACTACCAACAACAAACACATAAATGAGGCTCACATAGTTGATCTCATAGTTGGTAAAAGGGGGGAAATTATAATAAATGGTCAACTAGATTAGAAAGAGTTGGGCAAGAACCATCTTCTTAACATATTACCAAAACAAGGTGTGGTCTAGTGGTCAATGAAGTGGGGGTTGAGAACAATGAGGCCTCAAATTCAAACTCAAATTCCGATAAAATACTAGTTAAGTTCTTTCCATCTATTCAAGCTTTAGTAGACATATACCCAATACTTATATTGGTGAGAAGTAGCAGGTACCCTGAAATCAGCCAAGGTGTGTGCAAGTTGACTCGGACACTACGATTATAAAAGATAAGGTTCATTGATTATTGTGTCTCCAATGTTAGATCCCAGTTGCCTGCACTCATGATGTCCATAGTCGTCCACGCTCATGATGCTGGGAAAAAGATAATAGAAGCCTCCAAATAGTTGAAAAAGACATAATCAACACATAAGAGTATTTGCAAGTTAAACCTGCATCCAGGCATGCCATTTCATTGTCCAGGATTTACAATATTCATTAACATCAAGAGAAAAAGCACTTAATGAACACCTGATTGTTATTTCATGAACTAAAGAAAATCTAAGTGAGAAGAGACTCAGTTGATCACATACGTGAAGGGGCTATTTAAAATCCTAATCTCAAGAGATAAATCTTCAATGCTGCTGTCGAAAGGAAATGCTCTTACGCACATCTATGTCAATATCAGTATATGGCCATACAAAAGCTCACAGAGCCTATCACACACCAATAGCAAGCAACTTTAATCTCCAAGACTTAAAAGCAATGCATATATCGCAAATAAGAAATATATAAATATGTCCATCTCTAGAGATCCTTTAGGGCCTGGGTTGCATGTGCCTCTGAGGTAACTGAAGAAGGAAAGAGAAAAGATAGCGGAAGCAAGATACAAATCTTTGCACCTTTTTCAGAAAATCAAATACAAGGATGCAATTCTGGCTACTAGAATAGATATTATAGAGTTGGATCAAAGAAAAGTAACATATAGTTCCAAGAGTACAGACATCAGAAACATAACCAGAGACAAACTACCACAACAATGAACAACAAAGTGACATAAAACTAAATCTAAAGCACCTTGCACGAACCCTCCAAAGTACCAATACACCTACATAACTTAGCAGAAGACATGTCAGAGCTTTCTCAATACCCAGAGAAAACCAAAAATCAATAAGAAGGGTAACTGGTCGGGCTACGGGGATCATATCGGCCCAACCTAGAGCTTGTTATACTATCCAAAGCTGCCCCAAATACTCTTTGATCGTAATCATAATTGTTGCCATCATAATGTGATCTATATCCATCATAAGGTGATCTATAACCATTAGACTGGTTTACTGAAACACCAGGGGGGACTGGAACTGAATAGACAAAACAATTATAAACATGTAAGTTAAAACTCAAAGAAACAGACAATCATAAAGTTTAAAAAGAAAAAAAAAAGAGAATTAAGAGCATTGGATAATGACTTCACTAAAAAAAAAGCATGCATCACCTTGTGTGTAACTAGTTTGGTGCTGTGAAAACCAGCATGAAGTTGATAACCTTGCGGAATTTGGTGAAATTTCCTTATCATTATAAGGTGTAGGATGAGGCCTTGGTCTAGAGGGAATGTTTAAGGCCGGCAGTGTTGCGATTGGCGAGTTATTAGAGGGCTTGTCTTGCCCAGAAATCTGTTTAGAAAAATTAATCCATCAATAAACATTATGAAATCAAAGATGCTTCTGTAGACTTTGCCTCCTCAAAACTATAAGTTCCAACTGCCAGCCCGCACAATTGACTGAAAGAACATATGCTGGCTGCATCTCTCAATTCATGAACCAAAACCAAAACACACTGACAATCTCTATAGAATGCCAAGACTATCCAACATCTACACAGAGGCTGGTTCTATTGGAAAACATAGAGGAGGTAAACCCATACCTTAGGTTTGCAAGCACTACAGAAGCTGATAATACTTGGAACACAAAAATTCACTAAATCCATCACTAAATCAGACCCGTTTAGCCAGTTAAGGGACGGGTAACAAGGACTTACTGCAAATTTTAATGTTCTATTGTAGAGTGTCACTAAACCAGAGAAAAGCTTCACAGCATAGTCTGCAATCTCTTCTGTCTCATATTTTGCGAAGGCAAAACCTTTAGACTTATCAGTTTCCTTGTCACGAGGAATGTACAAGTCAACAACACGCCCTGCTTGAATTAGAATGTCATATAGTACACGATCACATACTCTCTCATCCAAATTTCCTAAAAGAAATTCAAACACATCTTAGAAGGTGGTACATCATACAACTCATTCACAGCACAACAGAAATTGCATGTCCTATCTATCAAAAAGGCACTACATGTTAAGCGCACTCTTGCAGAGATAATTCAAACAAGCAACAGGAAAAGAAAAGACACCTCAACAAAGTCAGCTATCCTAACAAAGGCAGATTAACCAAATTTATGCGCAATTCATCCCAAGGTATATATTGGTTCTCATTATGAAGTAGTTTAGGAGGTCCAAGTGTAACCCTTTTGGTGGACAGTAAAAGTGAGATGTTATTTGACATTCAATTCAAATAACATGGAGTTGGAGAAAAAAAGACTTTTGGAATTGGAGGTATCAAATTAGTCATATATACAGACTAAAAGGAAAGTGATTAGGAAAAAGGGAGTAACTGTAGCATAACGGAACCAAACGCGGAACTGTGTTTAGAAAGGGGAAAAAACAGTTGTAGCAAACAAATTAAATTCAGTAATCAACCAAACATAACCAGAAAAGGCACATATCTCTAAGATTATTACTTCCTTGACTATTGAAAAGAAAACCAAAAAAAGAGTGCGACATCAGATCTGATATAGGAGAAAACATTCATAAAAAATTATTAGAGTAGATATATGGAAAATTAAAAAAGAAGACATACCGACATATACAGTGCAATTAGGGTTCTCCGCCATGGGAGCTTTATCGGGAGGAGAGAAATTGGATGCCCAGTACCAGTAGATTCACAAAGTATATCGGAATCGTGTGGTTTTTGAATAAAGCAGAGAGAGTCTATTTATGTTATCTACCAAAAAAATAGAAATAAGTTTATCACCGACTTCTGGATGGTTTAAAAGTCGCCTACGGATGTCTACTCAAGTTTCCACTCACTCACTCTCTCTCTCTCTATATATATATATATTTCTATATATACGTACCCGCGTTGCGCGGATATTTTAAAATGAATAATTTTTAATTTTAAAATGTTTTTTTTGGAAAAGTATTTTAAAAATAATATAAAGATGCATAAAATCAATTGTTTTTTAAATTATTAGAATTTTGTCCACAATGTTATGTTTAGTTCAATATATTTTGTTAATTTCAAATTATTTCTATATATATTTTTTAAAGAAAAACTTTTAATGTTGAGATTAATAAGGATAGTTACAAATCACTTATCTCTAAAAAAGAGTGTAGTTAAGATCAATAAATAGTTGCAAATCAGCTTATATCTAAAAATAAATGTAATTAGAATATTTTTTCTAATTAAT
>JAJOOH010001550.1:0-23454 GCA_029582605.1 Solanum gracilifrons
CAAGAAGGTTGACCAAAGTCAACTTTTCAAGTTATAAAAATCTCCAAAACAGGGAAACGGGCCTAAAACCCAAACGAACGACCAGACGACCGAACAGTCAGTGCCAGCAAGTCATAAATGACTTGGGGTCGCTACAGGAACGCTCTAAACGAGGGAATGAATGCTTTAATTTAAAAAATGACCTGGAGGATCATTACAATAACAGTCTTTAAGTATTTCACTATTTAACGTCTGTTTATTCTATTGCATCTACAAATCAAAGAATTAATTGTTCTTCTTGAGTAGATATCTTGGTATGCGTAGTTCATGAGACAATATGGAGACTTTAAAGATAACACGGTAAGAACTAAAAGAAAAGAAAGTAATTTGTGTTTATTTCCTCAAAAATTATACATGAAAGTACATTCAGGGGCCAAATCTTTACTTTTTTCCCCCTTATTTCTTTTCGAAATATTTTTCTTACTTTTTCTCAATTTGATGCAATCATAATTATGTTTATGACTTTTTAGTTTTGCAGTTTCATATTATGCTTGAAAATTTGTTTTCCACTAACTTTTTGTTTGCTCTCAGTATAATATGTATGGTAGAAGGTTGTGTAAATATATTATTTTATTTATTTTTAATTATTTAGTTTTAGTAGAATAGTCATACATTTGGAAGCTAATTAAATTAAATTATCTATTATTTTTTCGTATTTGATGAACTTTCTTTAGAAAATTAAAAGAATTGTGAAAATTAAGACCATCTTCTGTTTTTTTGTCTTTGTATAATTTATTCATCTATTGTTATGAGTTTTATTCAGTTATGGTATACTTAGAAAGGATGATTAAAGAAATAATATATTTATGTCTATCTAATTTATGTAGTGTTGAATGTATTCCTCCATATTTAAAAATATTATTTGGTATTTTATATTGTAGAGTTAAAGATGAAGATATTGTAAAACTTTGTTAAAATGATTACATTAACTTTTTAAGTTGTTATGTTTTTTATGTTTATTATATTCATGTTTTAATTTGATTTGAAGTATAATATGAAAACTATTGAATGGTGATTGCCTTGTGGGAGTGCATTTTTTCTTTTATTTTTTAATGAATAAGATCATAGGAATAATATTACATTATTTTATTTTTTCATATGTTCTCTCTATGATTTCTTTTTATTTTGTATATTATATAATAAATAAATATGTCAATTAACCAATCATTCATATTATTTAATGTAAAATTTAATGATCTTTATATTTATCACTCCCATAAATTTTAATCCTCATAATCCCTAAAATAATTAATAGTCATATTCATGACACTATTTGATATTTCATATTATAGTGTTATAATTGTGACAGCCTAAGACAGTAAATATATCACATTATTGCCTTTTTAAGTTATGTTTCTGGCGCTTATTATATTCATGTTTTTGGCTGATTTGAAGAACAAAAGGAAGGCTATTTGTATGGTGAATAACTTGTGGGGGTGGACGTCGTCATGTCAAAATGAAATCGAATAATTATGTATTAATTTCATATTTTTTCGTTTGATTTTTAATGATTAAGGTCATAAGAATGATGTAGCATTATTTATTTATTTCGTACGTTCTCTTTGTATGGTGAATAACTTGTGGGGGTGGACGTCGTCATGTCAAAATAAAATCGAATAATTATGTATTAATATCATATTTTTTTGTCTGATTTTTAATGATTAAGGTCATAAGAATGATGTAGCATTATTTATTTATTTCGTACGTTCTCTTTATGATTTATCTTTATTTTATATTTTATATGAATATTTTATTATCATATGTTTGATATCTTATCGTCTTTTATAGCCGCACGAAGCGGACAAATTCACTAGTTAAAGGTATAAATCATTTAAAAGCGGTAGAACCGTCAAAAGCATTATTTGATTGCGCATGATCAATATTTTATAACGTATTAAGATACCCACTAATCTGAAAAGTAAAACACGCAATTATATTGAAGGAAGTAACTTGGAGATTTAATTTAATAAACAGAATTGAACATATACCTTATGGAATTAATTGTGTTTTACCAATTAGATGGTAATGGGGTCCAACTGTAAGGTGGTTAGTTTGGTGTTAATTAGTTAGTTAGTAATGAGGATTAAAGTAGTTTACTGAAGAGGTAAAAGTTGATTTATTAATAATGAATAGGGTATTTATACAAGAGGGTGGATCCATATGGATCAGGAAGGAAATCAATACAATCAATCTAAGATATAAGTGAGGATCTTTACTGTTATGAATAAGTTAGAAGTATGGAAACTAAATCTGTAAATAAGGAATATAAATAATATACAATCACTCTAAGATATATCTCTAATATGCCCACGCAAGATGGTAGGTCGATCAGAGATGCCAATCTTGGAACGTAACAGCTCAAAAGATCCACTTGGAAGAGGTTTTGTGAGCATATCAGCTAGTTGGTCCTTTGAGGAAACATGAGAAACCCAAAGAATACCTTGCTGGACTAATTTACAGACAAAATGATAATCACGTTCAGTGTGCTTCATACAAGAGTGGAACACAGGGTTAGCACAAACGTATG
Organism: Solanum gracilifrons; assembly: GCA_029582605.1. NCBI lineage: Eukaryota > Viridiplantae > Streptophyta > Magnoliopsida > Solanales > Solanaceae > Solanum > Solanum gracilifrons. The sequence goes on from JAJOOH010001550.1 coordinate 2,567, forward strand.
TAGCACCAAGATTATGGCAGTAGATGACCAGTGTCTTAGCGGGAGTAACAGACAACTCCTTGAGAAGATTACGCACCCAACAAAGTTCAGCAGTGGTAGAGGCAATGACCCTGTATTCTGCCTCCGTCAAAAAACGAGCCACAACTCGTTGTTTCTTAGAACTCCATGAGACTGGATTACAGCCAAGAAACACAACATAGACTGTAGTAGACGAGCGATCATCACGATCACCAGCCCAATCAGAGTCAAAGTAGGCATGAAGTAAAAGAAGAGATTCTTTCCAAAGAAATAGACCACGGTCTGATGTCCCAGCTAGATAGCGTAAGACATGTTTTTCCATGGTCTAATGGATTGTCGTGGGACAACTTGTAAACTGAGACAACTTGTTGACTATAAAAGCAATATCTGGACGAGTAAACATCAAATACTGCAAGCTTCCAACTACATTCTTGTACTGCGTTGAATCTTCAAGAGGAGAACCATCTTTAGAACCTGGACATGAACCACAAGCAATAGATGTCCTCACTAGTTTTGCATCTGCCATGTTGGTTCTGTCAAGTATATCACATATATATTTCTGTTGGTTAAGAAATAGACCAAGAGGTGAACGAATGACTTCAACTCCCAAAAAGAAATTCAGATCACCAAGATCTTTTATGGAGAACCGAGTACCAAGTTGTTTGATAAATTCTTCAACATAGTGAGACTGATTGCCAATAATTATGAGATCGTCAACAAACAACTAGATAGATGATAACATCAGATTTTACATAGATGAAAAGACAATGATCACACTGAGAGTGATGAAAACCAAGAGACAGAAGATAGTCTTTTAGTTCATCATACCAGACGTGTGGAGCCTGCTTTAAGCCATAGATAGCCTTGTGTAATTGACAAATATGATTAGGAAACTTCTCATTGACAAATCTAGGTGGCTGAGACATGTAAACTTCTTCTGATAAATGCTCATGTAGAAATGCATTATTGACATCTAATTGCCTAAGTGGCCAATCTTTAGAGATCGTGAGAGAAAGAACAATTCTCACTGTAGTATGTTTAACAACAAGTGAGTAGGTCTCAAAATAATCCACACCATGTCGTTAAAGATAACCTTTAGCAACCAACCGAGCTTTATAACATCCAATGCTACCATCTGAATTATATTTAACACGAAATACCCATTTGGAGCCCACCGGTTTGGAATGAGGGGCATATGGCACAAGAGACCAAGTGCCTTGACTTTGCAATGCTGAAATTTCTGCATTCATAGCAGCACACCAATTTGGATTTTTTAAAGCTTGACGAACCGTCCGAGGTTCTATTGACTTGGGTAGGGAAGAAGGTTGCTTTGGCTTAGTGGAGGTTTTGGTTGTTGGAGATAATTGGGATGGTTTAGTTAACGGTGAGACATGTGATACAGTGAGATTGGCAGAATCATGAACAATAGCACTTAGACACAACTTTTGAACGGGTTTATAAATGTTATTCTTTGACCGAGTAGTCATGGGATGAGAGGGTTAAATGGTTGAATTTTGATCTGACTCATTTATGTTATCAAGTAAGGAGGGTTCAAAGAGGTAGAACTCACAGAAAATGATGAATGAGAAAGAGAAATACCTGAGTGTTGACTGGATGAATTCCCAGTTCCGTTTGATGAATAAGCATTGTCAGGTGCTCCGCTGGAAGATGTGGGACCAAGAGGTGGTGTAGTAGAGGCCATATGAGAGGTGATAGATGAAGGTTGGTCACAAATAAGAGGAATAACAAAGTGGTTGGGAACCCAAGAGTCAACAATGTCATTTTGGGGTCTGCTTTCTGTTGGTTCAAGAGACATATAAGGGAAAGAGTGTTCCACAAAATCAACATGATGAGATAAATAAGGCGAGAATTTACAGGATCATAACACTTATAAGCACTCTGTTTTGTGAATCGCCTAGGAATATGCAAGGAGTAGAGCGATGATGTAATTTATTCTGATTGTAAGGACGCAACCATGGATAACATAAACAACCAAAGACATGAAGTATGTTGTAGTTTGCTAGAGTACCATATAATCTGAAATAAGGTGAATCTCCATCTATAGTTCGGGTGGGAAACCTATTGATTAAGTAGGCAACATTCATAAAGGCATAAGACCATAACTTTAGAGGAAGATTGGCATTGTGTAATAATGTGATACCTGTCTCCACAACATGGCGATGACGACACTCGGCAGAGGCATTGTGTTCAGGTGTGTAGGGAGGAGTGAGAAAATGGGATATCCCATGTTCTTCAAAGAATGAACGGAGATTAAGGAACTCCCCGCCATTGTCAGAATAAAAACATATGATGGGATTTTGAAATAATTTCTCCACAATTTGTTTGAATTTTGGAAACACAATTGAAACATCGAATTTTCTCTTCAGAGGAAATAGCCAGATATATTTCATATAGTGATCCACAAATATTAAATAATATTGAAAACCATCAATAGATACTTCCGGTGCAGCACCCCAAACATCTGAATAAATATATTCTAAAGGAGCAAAACTTTGTACTGATGAGTTATAAAAGGGAGTCTTGTGCATTTTATTGCATTTACAAGAATTGCAAAAAAAATTATTTTATTTGATTACTCATGCTTATTCCAAAGCATTATTATTTTTAGGATCCGGATCTATTATTCATTCAATGGACACTATTGTTCTTCTCTAAAGACGAAGAAATATTCAAAAGCTTCAAAATATGACGAAGAGTGGGAATGGAGGTATTCCGAGATGTCGATGCAAGTTGGGAGCGGTGGTGGTGGAAGTGGTGTTGACTTGAGCATTAGCTATAGCTTGGAGAGTGGACTTGGAAGGCCATGGATACACACCGCCCTTAGGCTTCCCTGTTACTAATAGGGCCCTCGTACAATAATCCTTCACAAAAAATGAGTAAGGTGAGAAGTCAACCGAAACATGATTATCGCTACACAATTTATAAACAGAGATAAGATTCTTTTTCATATGAGGCACACATAAAACATTGCTTAAATTGAGAGGGGTAGAGGAAAAGGGTTAAATAGTAGATCCTGTATGGGTAATCTTGTGAGATTTACCGTCACCAAGCATGACATCTTCACTGCCATCATATTCAGAGTGAAGAGAAAGGTTTTGTAAGTCTTGGGTAACATGGTGAGAGGCACCAGAATCGACAAGCCAATTTGGATATGCATTGGTGGATTGTGCAACAAAGTTAGCTTTGGGCTGCTGATTGTTGGATCAGTTGAAGTTGCTTGAAGAACCATTGGGTCTAGTACTTGTGACAACATATAAAATGGAGAGTAATTTCCTGCATTGCTTCATGTGATGGCCAGGTTTATCACACAGTTGACAAGTGACCCTGGGTCGATTATTTTGACCACTAGAATGACCTCCTAATTAACCTTCATTTCCATTCCGATTGAAAGGAGGGAAATTACTTTGATTGGACCGTGAGTTATTGATACCTTGATTGGAATTTCGGTAGGTAGAGGTGGCAGGTTTAGCAGCAAGGTTCGCCATGATTGATGCCACCGTTTGGGATGACAGACGAGTCGAATTGTAATGCCTCAGAAATTAGTAGGTTAAACTAGAGCCTAAAGGTGAGAGTTAACGTCAAGGTACGTGTTAGACCCCGGAGTTAGAAGACCATCTAAGGTTTGATTGAGGGTTGAAAGGGAAAAGGCCAAGGCAAAAGGGGCAAAGCCTAAGCCAAAGGCCAAGGCTGCTCCAACCTTGGCAAAACACTGCCCAAAGACCACGACCACCTTCACGACCAGTGGTCTTGACCACGGGTTGTGAAGGGGATCGTGAAGACCCCTTAGGTTTGTGGAAGGCAATGCTTTGAAGCCTAGTTACTCCCTAGGGACCACGACCTTCACCACGACCAGTCGTCTTGACCACGAATTGTGGGAGGTATCGTGGTCATGCCTTAAAATTTTAGAGGCCAAGACCCCAAGCCTTAGCCACTGCCCAAGGACCACGGGCAGAACCACGACTCGTGAGGTCCTCTCGTGGTGCCTGGGAATGGGCTGCCTTAGGAGGGTCATTTTTGTAAATTCCTTTTTAATTAGTTATTTTATGAGGTCGATTTATATTGTCTTATTTCAGATATATAAATGATTTTAAGTCATTAAACACCCCATTTACTTCATTATTCCCAAAAACCCAAATCAAAACCAAAAGTTCATCTTCTCCAATATTTTTCTCTCTAGAAGTTCCCAAAGAAGAAGAAGAAGAATTGGAGGCTAGGGCTTGAAGAACCAAGGTTTTTCTTCTCAAATTTAGGGGAAAACTCCATTAAGGTATGATGGCTTTTCATCTATGGGTAGCTTTCACCCATAGAGTCCCTTCAAAACTTGATTTCAAAGCTTCCAAATTTCCCCAAAACCTAGGGTTTCAATCTAAGTCATGGGTTCTCTTTCAAAACGTTTTCAATGGTTTATTTATGATGGATTATGATTGAATTGATGTTTAATTGTTGATTTATGATGAAAATACCCCAAGAACCTATGAATTCCCTATATTACTAAATTGTGACTTCATGATGTGGGTTGATTGATTATGGAAGCATGTGAATAGAATATGTCTATATTTATTTAGTTTATTGAATTCTGTTATTATTCATGCCTAAATTGTAGTAATTCTAGGTGTGTTGTGATGAGTCCACAAATTGGACTCATCTACGGCCATATTTTAATGGAAATCGTGTCCTCAAATCCTTATTTTATCTCAATATCTGATAAAAACCCGTAAGTTTCAGGTATTTGAAGTTTACAGGAAAGCATGGAAACTACGTCGCGAAATGGAGTGAAAGGACTGAAAAGAACGAAGAAATGAAGGCCTGAGGATCGCCGAGTCCACTTGGCGAGTCGCCGATTCCACTTGGCGAGTCGCCGAAGGGTCTTACTTCGCATTTTGTTCCAGTAGGCTGAGCCCTGAAGGAAAGGATCAAGTTGGCGGAAAAAGGGAGCAGTCGGCGCATCATCGAGAGGTTTTGCGAAGCAGTACCATGTCGCCAAATGACCCAGTGCACGACGATGCTGAAGGCTGGTGCAAGACGGTGATGAACTACTATTGACACCCAATTTTGACCGACCTTTAGCAATTTTGGAAATGCTATTCGATTGAATACATATTTTTAAAATATGTCGAATTTAAAATTTTAATCGATTTTGTCTAAAAAATTGTAATTTTAGTATGCATGCTTTATAAAAATTGTTGTAAATACTATTAAAATATTTTTAAATTATTAGTAAAACTCGAAATATTTCAAATGTTTTAAAATTTAAGTAATTTTAATTATAATACTTTATAGTATTTTAATTGGATTGCATTTCTCCAAATTTCCTCAAAATCATTTAATTGTTAGCCTATTCTACTCTAATTCATTTCAATTCTAGCTTAGTCAAATCCAATTTTATTTCAATTAGAGCCACCTTTCATTTCAATTCTAGCCAATCTATTTCAATTCTAGCCAGTCCAATTCAAACCCTCATTTCAATTATAACCATTTATCCATTCCAACTCTAGCCTATTTAATTCAATTCCAAATCACCAAGCCTTTTAATCCTAACCGTTGATCTTGTTCTATCCAATCCTGACCGCTCATCTTAAATATTTCAATGGTTTAGATTAAATCTCCTATCTCTTTACTATTTTAATAACTAAAGATCCCCAACCCTAAAAAATTCACTCTATTCTCTTCCCATCCTCTCTTCTACAGCCTCCACCCTCTCTCTTCTTCTCCGAGCAGCCAGCGAGGACCAATCAGCCGCCCCCCATCTCTTTCTTCTCTGGTTTTCTCCGCCAGCAGCAGCATCACGAGGCTGCTGCTCTTCCCCTCTTCTCTTTTTCTCCTTTTTCCAGCGAAGACAGCAACACCAGCCGGCGAGGAAAGTAGCCAGCAGCAGCGACCGGCGAATACAACAGCAACCAGCGGTGCTCCATCGCTGGTAGCAGCTCCAGCCGGCAACAACAACAACAACATCAGCGACCAGGGCACATCTATCGACAGCCAGCAGCAGCAGCGAGGACCCACCAGCGAGCCTCCATCGCTGGCAGCAGCTCCAACCGATGACAACTCCAGCATCAGCGACAACAGCTCCAACAAATGCAGCAGCCACGTGAGACCTGCACATCGACGAAAAAAGCAAATGACTCTGACCAACAAAATCTCCGGAGAAGTATCTTATTTCAGAAATTTCGAGTTTATCCAAGACGGATCTTGGCAGATCCGTCCAGGTTTGCTTCTTTTTTTGATTCATTATTTAAATGTTTTATCTTGATTATGGAGTTCATGTTGTTGAGTTGCATTTTTGCTCTGTGAGAATTTCGTGAGCTTTGTTTGTCTTAAAGGATATTGGTGTGTTATGATGTAATCCGTTTGTTTGTTGAAATTGTTGATTTTGGATTAAATTGCGCAAGTTTTGTTGTTGAGATCTCTATATTGCTTAATTTGTTTCTTCTTTGATCATTGTTGAAAATTCTTCCGTATTGTCATGCTTGCCATTTTTTTGGAGATTGTGATAAATTTATGTTGGTTAGCATAATTAGGGGTCTTGTGCCTAACTCTTATGAAAAAAAAAAAATATGAATCTTTTCATTACATGTTCTAATTACAATTCAGTGTATATCCGTTTGTATGTTTAGATTAGTGGTTTAGTGTGAATGTTTTAATTGTTAACTTTGTTACAGTATATTCTAATGTATTTGGTTCACTCTTGTTACCGTTATGTATTATCCCCGCTTCGTGATTAAAGTTCGCTTCCTCATTTAAATTTTTGGGGCAGACTTCCTTACTTATTTTTAATATGGTAAAATCGTAATTGACATTGACTGTTTCTTACTTGTGTATTTTTGGTAAAAGATAAATTAAAATAATTCTGATTTGGTTTTCCCTTTGAATAAGGAATAATGATATTAATTGATCCCTCTTTCCTTAATTACTGGCTTAGACAGATTCCCACTTCGATATTTGGAAAATAGTATCAATTATTGTCCCCCATCTGTTAAGAAAAAATAAATCCCGTTAATTATGTATCCCTTCCCTTTTTGCGGTGCCCATACTCCCTATATAAATCAGACTTCCTCTCACCTTAGACGATCAGAGGCTCTCACATCTGACATTGACGGAATAAACCTTACTCTTGAATACTTAAAAAATACTACTCTCTATTCTTAAAGAATTAAGATTCCGGTGAATATTCTAAGTGCTTTCTTACTCAGTTTTTCTATGTTCGGGTCTAGTATCGAATCAATTTGGGTCGTCATTGCTGATAAATAATTCTGCATAACTAGTTAGTTTCGTTCACTAGTTTAAATTTGCATTATTCGTATTATGTGTTGTTTGAATGAATAAAAGGAAGCATCCGGATTAGTTTTCGTTCCTCCCTCTCTCTATGTGTGATAACGTCTATGGTTATTATTTGTTTGTTTTGACTTTTTATGAGTGTTGCTTATACGTATGAAAGTAATTTGTTGCTATGAATATTTGATGTTATAATTATTTTGCCATTATATATATGTGTTACATTATCCCTTCTAGCAGGTTTCTAACTTAGAGTTCAAGGTGTTGAAGAGACTCCTAGAAGAGAATTCCAGATGGAGCTATTATACTTATTTTAATGTTGTTATTTTATTCGTTCGTTCTTTATTTTGGCTTGTAATATTGTGTATAACTCTAACACTATCTCTCTATATATGATATACCTTGTGGGATCGTCTAAGGGGGGAGGGGATTTATATACTACTTGTTTATATTTTATCGTAATTTATTTGTGTTAGAAAGCATGCCTATATGATTGTTGATTGTTTGATAGTTTATATTTAGGTAGCTCGCTTTAGATCTAATCAAATTAAAATAAAATAAAATTACTATTGCCTTTAATCTCCTAAGTTTGACCCGAAATAATTAATCACCTCTTTAAGCTTTGTCTAACCATGTTTTAAAATCAATAATGTGTTTAATTGACTCAACTGTTCATTGTAGCTTATTTATGTGATGTGCATATCCGTTGCTTAATAAAAAAAATAAAAAAATAAATGACATTTGTCCCTTTATATATATAAAATATGTAAGCATTTTACTTTTATATCAATTTAGTTCTGCCATTCAGATATCATGCACATATGACTTCATTAAATTTTTTAGCATACTAGCGGGTATAGGAATTCATGCATATAGGATTAAACTTCGGTTTCATTTAGAAAGCACGCCTATATGTTTGTTTGCACAATTAGTACTTAGAAATGCATGCCTATAGGATTTAAATATTTCTTAATATGTCATTAGTGTGTAGAAATCATGCTTATAGGAGCTATATATTTTCAATCTTTCAATCACTTAGAGATCATGTATATAGGTTTATGAATCAATTTTCAGCATGTCACTAAAATCTGGAATTGTAAATCAATTTTAGGTTCTTTAAACTGGACTGGTCATATGTCTGTTGCAATTTTGATATGTTTATGAATTAGTAAATCAACTAATCTCCAGCATGTTAAATAATTGTACTACATTTTATTATATATTGTGTCATTGCTCTGTGATGCATTAAGTACTACTACTTAAAAGAAAGAAGATAAATAAATAAATAAAGTAATCAATAATTCTTTTTCTTCATATTAACCTGCTTGACATAATCAATTCCGCATTGTAACCACTCGTTCTGTCATTAAAAATTCAACTGATAATTAATTTCTGCATGCTGCTTTACCATTTAAAATCAGCTACTAATATAATTCTGCATTTAATAAATTGTCTGCCGCTTAAAATAAATTTTGCGTATGCGATCTTTTGCTGCTGCATTTGAGTTATTTTCTGCTTGTTTTTAAATAAAAAAGATCATTTTATTTTTATTCATTGCCAAAAATTATTGTTCATTCTTTTATTCAGATTGGGATGGGACATGATTTAAAAATTTTTTATATAAAAATGCTATCTCCTAACCTATAGTTAGTGGGAAATTAAAGGAATTACGAGGTCTAATTCCAATTTTTTAAATTAAGCCGACGCGTACTCGGGAGCACTACGTACCTAAGATTTTTTAAAAGGATTATGTGTATTTATATTTAAATATTTATGTGCGTATGTGTAAACTAAAAATCTTTCAATCGTCTTCAAAAAATAAGCTACTATTAATTTTCTAAGACCGACCTCAAACTAAAATTGTTTCTATGGTGGAGGAGCGCAATTAATAATATCGTGGTATCATCCCTATAAAGAAACAAACATTTTAAAAACTAGAAAAAAAATTTCTATTCATAATTTGCTCAAATTTCAAAACCTTATAATTTGCACATATTATGCTTGTTTGGGGTAGATTAATAAATAAAACCGGATTATCTTCTATATCTAATTGCGCATATTCTGTCGCCTTGCTTATCTCTTTATTAATTGTTTAATATCTGTTTAATGCTTATTTATTATATCACCTAGTTCGCATGCTTAGATAAATTACTGAAGTAACTTTAATTGTTGAGTTTCATCTATCACTTAGTAAACATGTTTAAGTTAAATAACCTAAATAATGAAGTGACCTTAATTGCCTAATATTTTATTTATTCTGTCACCTAGTTTTGCATATTTTAACTAAATAATAAATGAAGTGACCTTAATTGCTATTGTAACCCCTACATAAATTGCATGAGATACGACCGGGATCCACATTTGTGGACCTCGAGGGATGCCTAACACCTTCCCCTTGAGGTAACTTGAACCCTTACCATGATCTCTGGTTCGTTGACCTTAGTTAGACTAACTTACATTAGATAGGTGCCCTAACGCGCCTTAATTCGTTAGGTGACGACTCTTCGATCATCAAAACCCCAAAAAAGTTGTTAGGTCGTGCACCAAAATCCGTTTTGCGAAAAATGGGGGGCGACAGAATGACGATTCTGCTGGGGATATTAGGTTGTAACCATTACGTGTTTCATTTGATTTATGTGGGGTTTACTTTATCTGGTTATTTCATTATTTGTTTAGTTGATTACCATGTTTAGTTATCATTTGTTTCCTTAATTATTGCATATTTTCCATGTTCCACCCCTTTCTCTTTTTCCTTATAAATTTATTTCCATGTTTCTCCCTTTTCCCTCTCCCTTATTATTTATTTCCATGTTTCACCCTTCTCTTTTTTCCTTATTTGAGTATTTTCATGTTTAATCTCATACCCTTTTTCTTGTTTGCTTGATTATTCACAATGTTTGTATATTTATTTCCTTTTATTTATGCATGTATTTATTTACTTGCTTATTTACTTATCACTTTTCGTAAACTGCTTATGTGTTACTGTTTTCCACCTAAGTGCTAAATGTTACCGCTTTGATAAAATTGACATTCCGCTCATACTTCTCCCAATTGGGACCCTCTTCCTCTTTTTATTTTGTTCTCGTGATGGTGTGTGACTATGCACATCACACAAATACTCCAATTCTCTTCAAACACCCTATATTAGAGAGATGACTGAGGCATGGCAGATGCAGATAGTTTTACTACCGTGGAGCTATGTGCCTTCTCGCATAGAATCCCTTTCAAGTCCGTGTCAAGCCCACTCTTAGAATTTTCAATTAAGTCATACATGTTGCATAAACCTTAGGTGGTTTGACCCTTGGTGTCAATCCACACAATTAGTAGCCACCCTAATGTCTAAAGGGCCCCAATACCCTTAGACAAATTGCATATTATCTGTCAATGTGGTCATGATAATTAAATTAAGTCAAATTTGCCAACATGGAGTTCAGATTTTGTTTGTTGTTTGTTTGTAGAGTCATGACCACTCCCAACTTCCCCAACACGCAAATGGTCACAAAAGGGAACGATCTTCTGAAGAGATGGTGGGTGAATATCAAGAAGGACCATGAGTTGGAAATTCGCAAACTACTGGGTGGATTGACCTTTCTATTATTTGTTGAACCTAATCGCCACATGATCATGGCCCTGCTGAAATTCTGGGACCCTGCAAGATTGGTTTTCAAATTTAGGGACTTTGAGCTAACTCCAACACTCGAGGAAATTGGAGGGTTTGTTAACCTTCCCTTTCAAGGGCGGCAAATGATTGTGCCACACAAACAATCACCGAAGAATTTTTGAAGAGTCTAGGATTGAAGCGTAATCGGGAGATGGATTTTTAGATAAAGGGTGGATTTCAATAGAATTTTTGTACCACCGCTTTTGTGACAAGAGTGGTCATAAAAATTTCAACAAAGAGTTCGGGTGTTCTGCTAGACAATGGCAGAAATATCGTATCAGAGCTTTCGCCATCGCACTACTGGGTTCCTTAGTCTTTTCTATGAAGGAGAGAAAAATTAGCACTACCTTAGGTCATGTGGTCCGAATGTTAGCTCAAGGAGGACAAAATCCTGCTAAGACTATAGTGCCCATGATACTTGCTGAAATGATAAGGGCTTTATCCACATGCGTCAATGGTAAGAGATATTTAGAGTGTTGTAATCTTTTGTTACAACTATGGGCTGCTGAACACTTTTACAAAAGAGAGGACATGATAGACATCTTGGACGACATGGAAAGCAAAATCTTTACTCACCCCACAAGAATGTTGCGTTTCTCCGCCCCAGTGGGAACGGAAGATTGGTTTAGGTATCTAAGAGGGAGTTCTGGTAAACAAATCCAATGGAAGTATCACTGGTTAGGGTTTCGTTGCGCCATGGTTAGAGGACATGAGCTCTATTTCATCGAGCTTATCGGACTAAATGGAGTTCAACCATATGCACCACTCCGAGCCCTATGCCAATTTGGACAAGTCCAAATGATACCTTTACGATCCCATATGGGCCATTATGGGTATGATTTCGGGCCAGAAACACCACAAGTTGACACCATACTACAAGGTGGGAGGAAGTAAGAACCATCGACATTAGAGAAGATAGACCCTACTGCACAACCGAGTATTACGTATGGATTTTGGAGGATGCTGAGCATAGGGACTTAAGCGAAGGAGGCCTTCCTGGTTTTGATGACGAGATGGAAAGAATATGGGCTCACAACCTCCTCAACCGCGACTATGAGATCACTCCAGAAATGAGGTAGCAGATTGTGCCTAACATTGGAGACCAGCATTGACCCTGTCTCTTTTAGGATTTTTATTTCCCCATGTTATCCCTAATCCTTTAGTTTATTTCTAGTTTTGCTTTAGTCAGATGTAATAAATTGAAACTATTCAATATATGAAGATCGTTTTTATTTCTCTAACTCTAAGCTCCAATTGGCAATTAAGGCTTGAATTAATCATTATGCATCACTTATATGTCATCTTAGGCCTACCTCTGGCTCAATGAGGTCCCTTGCATCTAGGGTGCTTATTTCAAACAATGTGGTACTATTATTATTATTTGCTCTAATCCACTACACTGTTTTCTGGTGATTCCATTGTTTTTCCCATTTCCAAGGTTGATCTGTCCCTCATTCTGACACATACACGATCAAATGGGACCCCCCCTTCTCCTCCTCCTCAAACAACAGACTACAGAGACAAGGGTTAAATAGTTGACAACAACAGCAACAACGAAAAAGTAGAAACTTCTGAGGGATGGCAACTTCCGAGTGACCTCGTCCTTAGGCTTGAGCGCAAGATTTTAGATTTGGAAGAAGAAGTAGCACGTGCATATGCGTGATTTGGCCAAGTTGTCTATTTCTCTCAGAACCTAGTTTGGCAAAAATATAGACAACCCTCCTCACTCTAACCAAACAACCATGCCAAACAATCCTCCAACCAATGTATCCCGACCTGAACCCACTCATCCAAATATCTTCCCACCACTTCATGCCCAAAATACCCAAATCCCATTTTACCACTACCACCAACAAACTAAGACAACCATTCCAGAACCAATTCCAAATGCAAACCCTTCATATAATCTCAGAAATAACAACCTCAACCCCATATATATGGAAACCGCTCCCGTAACCCATAACTACCATGAATCAGAGTCCTCCCAAAAGGATATTCTGATAAAAAACCTGACCGAGAGATTAGATAGCTTAGCCAATAGGGTGCAGCATATGGAAGGAAATAAGAGGTTGGGAGGACTGAGCTATGAGGATTTTTGTATGCACCCCGACGTAGAACTACCTGAAGGGGACAAGCTTCCAAAAGTTTGAAATGTTTAATGGCATTGGATATCCCAAAGCCCACCTGCGAATGTACTGTAACAAGCTTGTAGGGGTGGGGAGAAATGAGAGGATACTCATGAAGTTATTTATGAGGAGTCTCACCGGGAAGGCTCTATCATCGCATATTGAACAAGACCCTCGGAAGTGGGTTGAGTGGGTGGATATGGCAACAGACTTCATGAACAGGTTTGGATTTAATATATAAAATGCACCTGACTGGTTCTACATCCAAAACCTGAAGAAAAAGCCTAGTGAATCCTTCAGGGATTACGCCATAAGATGGAGGTCTGAGACGGCCAGGGTCAGGCCTCCCATGGAAGAATCTCAGATGAAAGATTACTTCATCCGTGCCCAAGAGGCACAATACTATGACAGGATGATGCTTATAGCTGAGAAGAGCTTTGCTGAAATTATCAAATTAGGCGAAAGAATTGAAGAAGGCATAAAATATGGGACTATCATTAACCTAAAGGCCCTACAAGCCACCAATAAAGCTCTACAATCCGGGGGAATGGCAGAAAACCAGAAGAAAACTGGCTCAGTCATGATGGCTTAGGGAACCAGAACCCCTTATAAGTACCAATCAACAACCCCACCTCCATCTCCATATCTTTCATCTCCATATCCCCAAACTCCATATCCTTCAGCTCCACCACCTATATCTCCCAACCCCATGCCAATATATTACCAAAATGGTCATCCTCAATATCAGCAAGCTTCATATCCTGTTTATAATGCCCAGCCAATATACTTCCAAACTCCACCACCGACCTAAACACCAAACCACCGCAACAGACCTCCTTATGAAAGAAAACTTGCAAAAAACTATACCCTTCTGGCTGAGCCTATAGTCCAGCTTTATAAGAGACTGAAAAAGGCTGGCTATGTCACCCCAGTCCCTGCATTGCCTGTGGATGTCCGCGCAAAATGGTTTGATCCTAACAAAGTTTGTGCCTACCATTCTGGGATGAAAGGTCACACTACCGAAGTTTGCAGAGCCCTGAAGGATAAGGTTCAAATGATAATTGATACAAAGGCCATCCAACTCAAGGATCCGACGCCAAATGTTACAAATAACCCTCTGCCTAACTATCAGGTTAACATGGTAGAAGTCGAGGATACCTCGAATTGGGAGAAATCCATTTGGGTCCGTGAGCCAGAAGAAACAATAAATAGTACCGCCCAAACTCCAATAATAGTACAAAGGCGTTCCCCGTTTGAGGTTGAGGTCGCCCTGTCCAAGCCTCCATTCACTATTTATAGGGCGCCTTCCCTTGTCGAATATGATACCCATGCTGTTCCATGGGACTACAGAAAGGGAAAAACAAACGTGGAAGAAGGAGACACTGCAGCAGGAGTTACTAGATCAGGAAGAATTTATACTTCTGGAAATTTGGTGCAGGGTAGCTCCAGCAAGTCCAAGGCACCAATTGTAGAACTTGAAGATCAAGGTATTTGGAAGAAGGTGGAAGCAAAAGAGTACTCTATTGTTGATCAATTGAGTAAAACTCCATCCCAAATATCAATTTTGTCATTGCTACAATCTTCCGAAACTCATCAGAACGCTTTATTGAAGGTCCTGGGTGAAGCCTATGTCCCATCTAGCATCACCCATGAAGAGATAGCCCAAATGGTCGGGCAGGTTTTTGAGGCATACACAATATCTTTTCACGAAGATGAGTTTCCAATTGAAGGAACGACCCAGAATAAGGCATTGTACATTTCAGCTCAGTATCAGGACAAGATAATCACCAACAGCTTGGTTGATTCAGGCTCCGGTTTGAATATCTGCCCTCTGAGCACGTTGACAAGGCTAGGCGTGGATAGTGCGAAGATCCAAACCTTGAAGATGAATGTGAGAGCTTTTGATGGTTCCCAGAGGGGTACTATTGGGGAAATAACCTTGGACATGCTTGGTCCTACTACTTTCCCAATAGCTTTTCAGGGCTTGGACATTCCATCTTCATATAACCTATTGCTGGGTCGTCCTTGGATTCATATGGTTGGAGCGGTTCCCTCTACTCTTCATCAATGCTTGAAGTTTGAATGGGATCATGAGGAGGTTGTAGTCCATGAGGAAAAGGGACATCCTGTATATGCGATAGAAGGAAGGGGTCATCTAGACGGTGAAATGTACCATACAGTTGAGCTTGTTAGCAACATTGAAGTGCAACCTTGGTTTAGCCAGAAGATCATAGATATGATGGCCTGGTTTGGTTTCGAGCTCGGTAAAGGTTTGGGAGCCAATCTACAAGGGATAGTTGAACCTATACAACCCGTTCGTTATGCGACCACTTTCGTCTTGGGATACAAATATACTACTGAGGAGTGGCTTGATTGGAAACCACCCATAGATGGGTACTACTATCTATTGAAGAAACCCATACCACCGTTGCACCAATCATTTCGATCCGCAGGTTTCATGGGTGGCATCACTAACGAGCTTTTAGAAGACATGAAATATTTGTCTCTGACTAAGGAAGAAGGGAAAGTTTGCAATGTCGTGATCAACGAGGAGGAGAAAGGGGGCCCTAGAGGAGGCAATGAAGTAGGGATCAACATTAACATTTGGACCTCAACTCCATCCAGACCTCGTCGAGCATCTGGGTAGCTGTGGAAGAAGTTTTCTATCAAATTTTAAAATTTTTCAATAAACAATTTTAAATTCCAATTCTCTGTTATTATTTTCAAATGCTAGTATTATGATACTCTTGAGTTTAATCAATAAAGTTCTTTTCCCATCTATTAAATATTTTATATTTATTTGTGCGTTATTATATTTATTTTATATAATGAGCATGCACAGCTTAACATTAATGACTTAGATGAAGTCGAAGAAAGTGAGGTCCCTGAAGAGTTAATCAGAAAGGTTGAGGAATTCGAGGAAATGCCCAACCCGAATTTAGTGGAAACAGAGGTGGTAAATCTGGGAAATTCAGAAATGGTACAAGAGACCCGAGTAAGCATTCATATGACGGAAGATGACAAGAAAGAGTATACAAGCATTCAAATGACGGAAGATGACAAGAAAGAGTATACATAGTGTCTCATGGAGAATAAAGATATCTTCGCATGGTCCTATGCAGACATGACAGGGTTAAACACTTCAATCATAGCTCATCGATTGCCCACTGATCCAGCATGTCCTCCTGTGAAGAAGAAGCTGAGAAAATATAAGCCTGAGTTGAGCTTGAAAATCAAAGAAGAAATATCGAAACAATTAGATACTGGAATCCTTCAAGTGACGGAGTACCCAACCTGGCTTGCAAATGTCGTTCCAGTGCCCAAGAAAGACGGAAAGGTCAGAGTTTGTGTGGATTATCGGGATCTCAATAAAGCTAGTCCCAAAGATAATTTTCCATTGCCCAACATACACATCTTGATTGATAACTATGCTAAGCATGAAACACAATTGTTCGTAGATTACTTTGCCGGCTATCATCAAATTGAGATGCACAAGGACGATGTTGAGAAGACTGCATTCATCACACCGTGGGGTGTTTACAACTACAAGGTAATGCCTTTCGGGTTAAAGAATGTTGGGGCTACATACATGAGGGCAATAACTACTCTGTTTCACGACATGATCCACAAGGAAATTGAAGTTTACGTGGATAATGTCATCATCAAATCAAAGAAGGGTTCAAATCATCTAGATGATCTGCGAAAGTTCTTTGCCAGGCTATGAAAGTATAACTTGAAGTTGAATTCTGCAAAATGTGTCTTTGGTGTTCCTGCTGGAAAGCTTTTGGGTTTCATTGTCAGCCGCCGGGGTATAGAACTGGATCCATAAAAAATCAAATCCATTCGTGATCTACCTCCGCCGAAGAGTAAGAAAGAGGTAATGAGTTTCCTGGGACGACTAAATTACATCAGTCGTTTCATAGCCCAGTCTACTGTCATTTGTGAGCCTATCTTCAAGTTGTTGAAGAAGGGTGCTGCGGTGAAATGGACAGACGAATGTCAACAAGCGTTTGACAAAATCAAAGATTACTTGTCCAATCCACCTGTGTTGGTTCCACCGGAATCTGGTAGACCACTATTTTTATACATATCAGTGTTGGATAATGCTTTCAACTGCATTTTGGGGTAACATGATGAGACTGGAAATAAGGAGCATGCGATATATTACATGAGTAAGAAGTTTACATCATATGAGGCTCGATACTCTCTATTGGAGCGTACCTGTTGTGCTGTAACTTGGGTCGCCCAGAAGCTGCAACACTACCTCTCCTCGCACACTACTTATCTGATTTCAAGGATGGATCCTCTGAAGTTTATCTTTCAAAATCCCATCAAGAAAACTGGCTAAATGGCAGATATTACTGAGCGAGTTTGACATAGTGTATGTTACACAAAAGGCAGTGAAGGCACATGCATTAGCAGATCATATGGCGGAGAACCCTATAGATGATGATTATAGACCGTTGAAGACTTATTTCTCAGAAAAAGAAGTAGCTTTTGTCGAGGAAGACATTTCTGAAGAATATGATGGTTGGAGGATGCTCTTTGATGGAGCTAAAAACTTGAGCGGATCCGGCATCAGAGCTGTTTTGATCTCACCAACTGGACAACATTACCCGGTATCAGCCAAACTCAGGTTCCTATGCTCAAATAATATGGCTGAATATGAATCTTGCATATTGGGGCTCCGACGTGCTTTCGACTTGGATATCCAGGAACTGTTGATAATAGAAGATTCAGACCTATTGATTCATCAGGTCCGAGGCGAATGGGCTACAAAGAATCGAAAGTTGTTATCATACTTGAAGTGCGTGCATAGGTTGTGTAAAAGGTTCATCAAGGCAGAATTCAAACATGTGCCAAGGATCCAGAACGAATTCGCAGATGCCTTAGCCACTTTGTCTTCCATGATTCAACATCCTGATCATAATTACATTGATCCTATTTACCTCCACATATACGAGCAACCAACATACTATCTTCATGTTGAGGAAGAGCCTGATGGAAAGCCTTGGTACGATGACATTCGAGGATATTTGAAAAACGGTGAGTATACAGAGGATGCAACAAGTGTACAAAAGCATACAATTCGGAGGTTAGCGAATCAATTCTTTCTAAGCGGAGAAATCCTCTATAAGAGGACTCCCGATTTGGGATTGCTAAGGTACGTCGAAGCTGGAGAAGCCAACAGGTCTATTGAAGAGATACACGCAGGAACATGTGGTCCTCACATGAATGGTTTTACATTGGCCAAGAAGATCCTGAGATCGGGATATTTCTGGCTAACTATGGAGACAGACTGTATTCGCTATGTTAAAAAATGTCACCAATTCAGACTCATGCAGATATGATCCGAGTTCCTCCCAATGAACTCCATGTTACTAGTTCACCTTGGCCCTTTGCAGCTTGGGGCATTGACGTCATTGGTCTAATCGAGCCAGCGGCATCCAATGGACATAGATTCATTCTGGTTGCAATTACTACTTCACCAAATGGGTCGAAGCCACCTCTCACAAATCAGTGACAAAGAAGGTTGTTGATGACTTTGTCTAAAATAACATCATCTGTAGATTTGGAATTCCTGAGTTAATCATCACTGATAATGAAACCAATCTAAATAGTGATCTGATGAGATCATTGTGTGAAAAATTCAAGATCAGTCATCAGAATTCTACAACATAGAGACCACAGATGAATGGTGCTGTTGAGGCTGCAAACAAGAACATCAAGAGGATATTGCGCAAAATGATCGACAATCACAGACACTGGCATGAAAAGCTACCATTCGCATTGTTGGGATATCGTACCACCATCAGAACTTCTACTGGGGCTACGCCTTATTTTATGGTATATGGTAATGAAGCTGTGATACCTACTGAAGTAGAGATACCATCTCTAAGGATTATTCAGGAAGCGGAGTTGAGTGATGCTAAATGGATACAAGTTCGTGCGGAGAATCTGGCATTAATAGATGGAAGAAGAATTAACGCCATTTGTCATGGTCAACTCTATCAAAATAGAATGGCCAGAGCTTTCAACAAGAAGGTTAGACCCAGACACTTCTCACCTGGGCAACTGGTTTTGAAGCGGATTTTCCCAAATCAAGACGAAGCAAGGGGTAAATTCTCACCAAACTAGCAAGGCCCATACATAGTCTCTCGTGTATTGATAGGCGGAGCCCTCATACTTGCAGAAATGGATGGAGAAGTTTGGCCCAAACCTATCAACTCAGATGCTATGAAGAGATATTGCATCTAAGTTTGTTTCACGCTCTCTTACTCTGTATTTGGAACTACGTCAGACCTGATTCTCGTTTAAGAGGTGATATGTAGGCGCTCCAATGGAGTTCGGCCATATCATAATAAAAATTTCATTTTCTCCTTTGACTGTGTAACTGGGGCAGAATTTTTGAGAAGGTTTAAAAAATTCCATCAAAATGACATCTTCTTGCAAATCACGATACTGGGGCAAACTTTTTAAGAGGAACTCAAAAATTCTATCAAAAGCATTTCTTCTCACAAATCAGTAACTGGAGCAGAATTTTTGAGAGGGTCTCAAAAACTCCGTCGAACGAGCATTTTTCTGCACAAATCAAGACTGGGGCAGAACTTTTGAGAGGGTCTAAAAAATTCACAGCAATCAAGCTACAATTTTCAACAAAGATCAGATAACAGATTTGATAGTGAGTCAGATGTTGTAAAGTCTCAAACTGTGCCATGGTCAAAGATTCAACATTACTTTTAACAAACTAATATTTTCAAAAAAAAAAAACTTTTTCGAAAACTCTCTCTCCTTCTATTTTACAAAGAAAATGCCAGAAAAGGTCTAGGGCAAGCCAAAGGGAGCACACCGGTTGGAGTAGATCAACCCCCCATTTTTAAACTCACAATTTTTCTTTGAATACAGGAAATACAGATACAGATACAAAAGACAGCTTCAACATCACCTGACCGCTATTAAGCTCGACAAATCGCCAGTTAAATGGCATATTATTCTTCTGACAGGATGGAAGACCAAGTTATTTTGAGCCCGACAATCACCAATCAATGGTACACTATCCTTCCAATCAGACAAAAGGATCAAACTACTCCATATCAAGCCCGACAAATCAACGTTTCAACTGCACCTACTCCTTACAATAGGACAAGGGTCAAAGCTACAATATTCTGAATTCGTCAACAAATGACACTCAATCCATCTAAAAGGCGAAGGTTTATGTCCTCAAAAAAATTATCGCATGAGCCCAAAAATTATATTATGCCCGGAGATTACGTTGTTCTCGAGCCTGCATTGTACCCGAGAATTACATGTGCCCGATATTCCAGGAGTCCGAAGATTACATTGTGCCAGAGACTAGATTGTGCCCGATATTGCATGTGCCCGAGAGATTCATGTGCCCGATATTGCATGAGCCAGAAGTAGCATGTGTCCGAGACTGCATTGTGCCCAAAATTGCATGTGCCCGAGGATTGCATTATTGCATTGTGCTCGAGAATTACATTATTGCATGTGCCCGAGATTGCATTGTGCCTGATAGTGCATGTGCTCGAGAAAAACATCTGTCACGCCCCAAGATACTTTCGAGACGCGGACACGGGACCTAGGACCACAAGTGATCCCAACCTAACCCTGCTGGCATGATCACGAGCATACTAAATATAATAAACTGATGCGGAAGCTAAATCATAAATAAGATGAAAAGATGGGGAATACCCATATACTATAACTGAGATAAATGAAAACTGATGAGTTTAATACAAGGAATATATTAACTCAATACTAAGCTGAAT